>PJEM01013152.1:0-42654 GCA_004023845.1 Helogale parvula
ACTGTAAATCAAAAAATATATTAAGTACTTGCTTCTTTCATTCCTTTAAGAATTTATCAAGAGTCAAATGCTCATTGTTCAGAAGTAAGAGTAGGAAATAACAAAGTGATTAAAATAACACTCTTGTCATTCAGTCTATTACACTGTGCTCACAGTAGTGTGGGAAGAAACATATGTTACAGCAATTAACAGAATTTTGCCAGAGAAATTATAGGGGAATAGCAAAAGAAATTAACTAGTTTTGATCTAGTGAGATTTAGAAGGATTTTCCCTTGTTCTGAAGTTTATGTGAATATGTCCTTAGTAAAAGTGTTGCATTTTATTTAATTGGTATTTATATAGATGAATTCTATAACAAAAATTTACATATAATTTAGGAAAATAAATTACATTGTTTGTCTAGATATGTATATAAAGGTGTATTGCAATTTCTCACAATACATGCTTATTTCAATAATATGTCAATGTCCATGGGACTGAACATTATGAAAAATTTATTCCTGATGGGTCTACATTAAAATCCATAATATTCCTGAAATGTAATTCTTCATTTATTATCCCTTTAGCCAAGCCTGTGAACATATTTATGAGCACAGATGTCTGTACATGTGATATATACAAACAGATTCATATGTGTATATTTCTAGAATACCAGAAACATATCTTAGGGTTGCCTAAATCCATAAGTATTCAGGAATATACAGTCACTAATTAAAATTGCTGATGTTTTATCGGAAAAATGAAACTGAACCACTTTCTAAGAGCATACACAAAAATAAATTCAAAGTGGGTGATAGACCCAAATATAAGACAAGAAACTATCAAAATCCTAAAGAACACAGGTAGCAACCTCTTTGACATCAGCCACAGCAATCTCTTACCAGACACGTCTCAGGAGGCAAGGGAAACAAAAGCAAAAATGTGCTATGGGACCTCATCAAGATAAAAACCTGCTGCACAGTGAAGGAACCAATCAGCAAAACTAAAAGGCAGGCTATGTAATTGGAGAAGATATTTGCAAATGACATGTTTGACAAAAGGTTAGTATCCCAAACATATAAAAATTATTACATTTAACACCCAAGAAATAAATAATCCAGTTAAGAATTTTGCAGAAGATGGGACCCTTAGGTGGCTCAGTTGTTTAAGCATCTGTCTCTTGATCGCAGCACAGACCTCAATGTCAGGGTCATGAGTTCAAGCCCCACATGGAGTCCACTTAAAACAAAACAAAACAAAAAGAAAGGGCAGAAAGCATGAACCAAAAGTTTTCCAAAGAAGACTACAGATGGCTAATAGACACATGAAAAGATGCTCAATTTCACTTATCATCTGGGAAATACACTGTTGGTAGGAATGCAAACTGCTGTAGCCACTCTGGAAAAAGTATGGAGGTTCTTCAAAAAGTTAAAAATAGGACTACCCTCCAGTTCATCAATTGCACTACTAGGTATTTATTCAAAGGATAAAAAATACTGATTTGAAGGGGCACACACAGCCTAATGTTTATAGCAGTGTTATTAATAATAACCAAATTATATAAAGAGCCCAAATATCCATCAACTGATGAATGGATAAATAAGAGATAGTATGTATTTATATATGTACATATATAATGGAATATTACTTATCTATCAAAAAGAATGAAATCTTGCCATTAACAATGATGTGCATGGAGCTTTTTAATTTAAAAAGTAAAAAAAAAAAAAATTGGTCTAACCACCAAAAAATCTGTTGATTTTTTATAAAACAAGGAGTTACAAAGTTTAAATAAATTTAAAATTAAATATAGAAATGAATAAAGGAGGTAACTTTTCTATAAGTCGACCTCATACTTGAATTGTAATAGGTGGTTGATATACAGTGACTAATTTCAGTGGATTCATTCCATTACATATGCTCAAATTCATTTATCATCTGTTGAAAGAATGTAGAGAAAAAGAAATGAAATCCAGAAAAAAGTTAGTGGTGATAACAAATAGATTCAATTTTTTAATTGAAATATAATTAACATAGAATGTTCATTAGAACATAGTTTTATGCGTAGAACATGGATTTACCAGTTGTATACATTACTCAGTGCTCTCCATAAGTATAGTCACCATTTGTCATTACAAAAGTTATTACAATCTTTTTGACTATACTCTCTATGCTATATGTTTCATCTCTGTGACTTATTTATTTTATAATTGGAAGATTATACCTCCTACTCTCTTTTATCTATTCCACCCGTCCCCCCACCCAACTTTCCTCTGGCAACCACCAGTTTGTCCTCTAAGAGACTATTTGTTTGTTTGTTTTAGATTCTACATATATGTGAAATCATAAGGTATTTGTCTTTCTCTGTGAGACATCTCTCTTAGCATAATACTCTCTAGGCCCATCCATGTTGTTCCAAATGGCAAGACCTCATCATTTTTTATCTCTGAGAAATATTCCAGACACACACCATATTTTTATTCATTCATCTATTGATGAACAGTTGTATTGTTTTCATATTTTGGCTATCATAAATAATGTGGTGATAAATGATAAACATAGAAGTGCATATTTTTTGAATTAGTGTTTTTGTTTCCTTGGGTAAATACCTAGTAATAAAATTACTAATTTATTTTTAAATTCCTGAGGACTCACCACACTGTTTTTTCACAGTGGCTTCAAAAGTTATATTCACACAAAAGTGCACAGTGTTCCTTTTGGTCCACATTTCTCCCAACACTTGTTATAGTGTTGTGAAATTCTTAAAAGAGATGACAGAGGAGTTTTATTTCTAAAGTTTTTTTTAAATCAATATTATTACAAATAGTTTTTATTTATGAAATTACCTCCCCTCCCCCCCACACATGCATACAATATAATTGAATGAAGAGGGCTACCATCTGTTCTTCTTAATTTCTTCATGAACCAACTAATTATTATGATTGCTAAAGTTTTCTAGTTTTGGGTACACATTTAAATTAAAAGTGTAGAAGATGAAGCAAAGTTAAATTAAGAAATAGCTATCGTGTTATTTATCATATTGCATAAACGGCCTGTATATTTATGTGTAAAGATGTAGATTTACTATGTACCAAGAAAAAACATATTGATTAGTAACCATAACTACTGCCATCAGCCACAGACCCTTCGATCCAGAAGATGAATTAAAATTTCCTCTTAAAAGTCTCCTAGCCTCCACAAACATGTAGGCCTCAGCTGAGTGGTGGACTTTGGCTTAGGTCATGATCTCCTGGGGTTCATGGGTTTAAGCCCCACATCAGGCTCTGTGCTGACAGCTCAGAGCCTGTAACCTGCTTTTGATTCTGTGTTGGTCTCTCTCTCTGCCCCACTCCTGCTAGCGCTGTCTCTCTCTCTCTCAAAAAATGAGTAGATGTTAAAAAAAAAAAAAAAGTTGTTTTGAAAAGTCTCCCAGGCTCCTCATGTGTCCCTTTTTCAGAACTGGATTTTTGATATTCCTACCCCAAGCCTATTTCCTGCATAATTATTGTGTTTCACTTAATAACAACTCTACCACTCTTGTTTCCTGGGAAAAAACTTTGAAGTAATTTTTGTACTTGCTCTTTCTCTTCTATTGGACATTGAATCCATCTGTAAATCTTATCAGGCCTATCTTAAAATAAATCAAAAAGTTGAGTTCTTCCTCTAATTTCCACCATTATCTACTTAGTGTGAACATCATTATAGTTTACTTTAGTTATAACAATGTCTCCTAATGGGTCTTCCTGCTTCAACTCTTGCTATTCTGTAGTCTATTATATACATGATCACCTGAAAATATTTTAAAAATGAATGTCAAAGCACGTTTCTCCTCTCCTCACACCCAGTGTCTGCTGGACTCAGAGTGAAACCCAATTTCTCCAACGGTTCACCTTGCCCAGGCTTCTATACCTCTAACCTTATCTCAATTACCGCTCTCCTAATCTTTTTCTAGTTCAGTCCCACTGTTCTACTAGCTGTTCCTTAAGAATCACACTAGGCCTTCTTCCTCAGAGCCTCTGCATATGCTTTTCCTTTTTCTGCAGTTTTTCACCGCATGGTCAACGGCTTGCCACTCACTTTCTGTGCTCAAAACCCCCACTATGTGCAGGCCTTCTCAGATCACTGATGAAGCCACAGTTTTCTGCCATTCTTGGTTTCCCACACTCTGATTTCCTTCTCTTTTTGTCATTTACTGCCATCTGCAGTGTTATATATTTTTGTTCTTTCTCCCTCTAAAAATATGAGACACTTATTGGTCCTATTATGTGCTCTGGTTTCTGCAACTAGAATTGTGTCTGATGCATAGTAAACAGTGAAAATATACTAGCGTGAAGAAATATTTGATTGTCCACAGATCCTTTCTCCACTCATCGCAAAAAAAAATGCTTATTGCATATTTGATTTATTTTACTAACTATATATAACACATTTTACACAAAACTTTGCTCATGACTGTGGAAGAAATGACTCACTGACCACATAACCTAGAAAGGAGAAAATTATAAAATGATTTTTCTTGGTGCACAAACCCTACAAAAATATTAGGAAGGTATACCCAAGGCATCCACAGAGAATTCAAACAAATTGAAATAATAATTTCTGCCCATCAAACTAAGTGAACCATGGATGAAAAAGAATTAAAATGCTTCTGTAACAACATTCCAGGCAGCTGGAAAATAAATCAGTTTTACATTTGTGATACAAAACATATTGTCTCACATGTAATAATTAGTATTTATACCAACCAAAGAGTTAGTTGAGTCAAAGAAATAGAAAAGAAAAAATTTTTCTTTGAATAAAATTTAAAATATTATTTATTTTAAAATTATCATAAATATATTTCTAAAATTTAAATACTTCAAAATTATAAAAATACTTTTTAACAGAGATCATAAAAATCTAAATATTAAATTATGAGAAAGGAAATAATTATATCTCTAGAAAAAGGATATTACAGTTAAAACATTTTTATTTAATGGATGCAGGGTTGGGTAATAAGATGGGAAATAGTGTGATAAAAACAACAGAAGTACGAACATAGATGCAAGAAACAGGTTAAGGAAATTGAAGTAGAGTCACAAAATTCACTGAAATAAAGTATACATATATATTATGTATATATAGTCATTGCTTTCATTTATTGTAGTCTCTTGCAAAGTTCATTCAATATAATAATTGAATTATATCCTAAAATGTATTTTTAAAAGAAATTAAATGTTCTGAAGAGGTTTTATAAATACTATGTCTAAATACATTGATTGTAGTATGGACTAGGAATGCTTCTGGAAGCTGGGGATACATCCATCAGAAAACAGGAAAATATCTTTGGTTTCACTGATCTTACATTCTAGTGAAATAGATAATAAATTATAAACAAATTAAGAAATACAGTTTTACAGGATTTGAAATTGCTATGGAAAAAATAGGTCAGGGTAAGAGGGAACATGATTAATAAATTCTGAGTATTTGATATTTAAAAAGGGAAATGCATAAGTAAAAAAATACCATTATGTATAATAATCACATGCCTTAACTTCCTAACTGATCTATAAAATAAAGTGCTTTATTTTTCTGCATATATATTTAAAATTGATGCAGTTGAAGAGGGCTTAGGCTCAAAAACGGACCCCCTTTTAGACAAAGGTTGGTACTGCTAAAATTACTTTCTTATCCAATTGAGCTTATTTTAAACAAACAAGTTTGGAGTTTGTGAAAGATTAATGCCATTATTATCAATAACGAAGATATTTGAATCTGCTTTTTCTTCAAAAATGTTATAATTTTTCTTGTTTTGGATTACTTCAGGTTATAAATTAATTTGTGTTTTAATATAATTTCATATTAGAATGGATAGCTCTGGTTTACAGCAAAATTCCCCTCTGACCTTGGAGGCCTAAGTGTTGGTTTCTCAGAATCATTAGACAATAAAAGGGCACAGATTGCTCAACCAGGGACCACCCTAGTAACACCCAATCAGAAGCAGCCAGCTAAAATGCTTAACATTCCTAAGGGCAGGACTAGAGATAGAAGCTATAGATAATCACTTATTGCTTAAGGCTAGTTACACCCTACGTGGTGGTCCTCAGCCCATCTTGTAATTGGTTATTTTCGAAAAAGCACTAAATATTTTGATTGGGTCCCACCAAAAGTAACAAACTCTCTAAACAAAATGTATGGTTAAAGTTGCTGCCAATACTGTTGTACAATGATGATTGGATCACTGTACCTATGTCTCAATTTCCTGTAATTCCCCCTTCCCAAAACCCATAAAACCCTGCTCAGCCCTTGTTGGGGCTCTCAGCATGGATCCACTGAGCTGGTGAAGTCTTTGAGCCCGAGCTTGAGCCCTTTGCTTTTGCATGCATGACTCGGTCTCCCTGGTGGTCTCTGGTCTTTGGAAACGATATTGCAATCTGGGCATAACATCTGTATCCAAAGCCTGTGGAAGTATTCTCAATGCTAGATAAGAAAAACTTTATGCAATAAAACGTGTACAACTCAGATTTTATTTAATAACTACAATGAGAAAAAAAGGGTGACCTGGAATGATAGAATATGTCTAGCCCAGTGTGAAAATAAATTGTCTCATACAGCAGCAGATATAAACAAAAAAGTGCAAAAGCATTGGGAATACATAATTAGTTTTACGGGTCTTAGAATGCATACTGAATCCTTCTTAATTACACAGCTGGGCGAGCTAGATGCTTATGTGATTGTACAATCATACCGTAAGGGTGGAAAACGTTTCTTCCCTTCTAAATCCTCTGACTGGTCTAATAATTAGTTATACGACAGACTACAATGAGAAAAGAAAATTCATACATATGAGAGTGTCTTAGCCGATGCCAGGTCCCGGCGCGCTCATCCCCGGCGTTCCGCTGTACCTGTCTCGTCAGCCCCCCGACTGGCAGGGCGGAGAATCCTCCTGGGTTCTTTTCCTGAGGGAGGGAGAGAAAGGGCAGGAAAGGGGAGCACAGAGAGTAAAGACACAACACGGAATCCGATCAAGCCTCTCTCTTTTATTAAGAAAATAATTCACTCTTATATAGGATTTTGGGGTGGGGAACTGACCCAGGTTGGTTGCCAGGTAACAGAGTCAAATGAATATCAAAAGAAGCGCCCAGACTTGCCTCTGCAATGCTGGGGAGGGGAAGCTTAGTGCTGAATAATCCAAAACGCGGTTAGATCTTTTGATCACCTTGGCCTTTTTCGTCTGGCTCAGTAGGACAGTCTCCAAAATCTGGACCAGGAAATGCAGTCTCCTAGCCTCCAGATGTAAATCTTGTTTATCTGGTTCACTCCCTGGAGAGCGATATATCCTTGCCTGAGGCAGCCAAAACTCGGTGGCTCCCAACATGAGAGTTCCAAAGACATGAGATCCAAGGCAGTCAAGCAATCGAAGCGTATATGCCAACCTGAGGACAGAAGGGGGTCCAGGTCTGGGACGTCAAAGAGGAGGAAGGAAGGCAGTTCACAGGAAGACGAGAAGAGCAAATGTCTTGTTTGCCAAGCCATGCAGATAAGTCTTTGTGGTATCTTTGGAATCATCTCTCTCCAGGTCCTTCTAAATCCTTTCAATCCGTTAAAAGGAAGGTAAACAGCTCTTCTGGAGTTTGTTGGGTCTTGATTGTCTTCAGTTAGAAATGCTCCCCACACTGAAGTGGTGTATTTTACAGTTCCACATTCTTCCCTTCAAGATGTAAAGTCTTCTGCCTGGAGGTAGGTTTTTACCCAAGCAGCAGCTAATAAGAGGATAAGGAAAACTTTAAAGACTATAATCTGAGGTTTTTCTTTTGCACCCCTAAAGAATCACTGGAAATGAGAGAACCAAGCAACAAAACATCACTATCTAATAGACATTTCTTCCAGGTGCTTTCATCCTCCTATGAAATGGCATATGCTGCTTGATGACTAGAGACACATTTTTTTGCAAAAAGTTAGAACAAGCAAAAACAGGAAGATAGCCACAGCCCATGTTAAAGTAGGCTACACTACTTTGGTATGGATTGTCAGAAATAGAATGAAAAGGCCTCAGTAACACTCTAGATTCTAGAGTCTAGAAGAGAAACTTAGAAACTTTGCAAGGTCAAGGTCCCTTCTGATCCTTCCTTCAATATTATTAAAGACCCCAGACACCTTTTTCATGTGATGTTTGTCAAATTCACCTTTATAGGAATTAAAATTCAGAGATACATAAAACTACTTCATTATAAAAATTTTTTGATGTTTATTTTTGAGACAGAGAGAGAACAGAGCACAAGCAGGGGAGGGGCAGAGAGAGAGGGAGACAGAATCCAAAGCAGGCTCTAGGCTCTGAGATGTCAGCTCAGAGTCCCATCCTGGGCTTGAACTCCTGAGTAGAAGTTGAGCACTTAACCAACTGAGCCACTCAGTAACTATAATAAACATATTAACAAAAAAACCACTTACTTTAAAAACACATTTTCTAAAACAAAACATGTTTAATAACAAAAAATGCCTTTATTGTATACTTTTGTCCATCTTTTTAATGCCTGACAATATAAGAGATGGATTTCACTGTTTCTATAGTCAATCTTTTGTGATATCTCATATCCTATAGCTCCTAGAAGACTTCGTCATACTCTCCTGAGAGATTAACAGTGAAAAAGGCAGATAGGATCTTAGTATTACTATGAAAATTATTTCACCTCCTGGACAGCTGACATGTAGCAGGGGTCATGCTGAGACTTGCTAGTCTGTAACAATACTCTAGGAGAGAGAAGATGTTTAAATATTGCTTTTGAAAGAATGAATGTGCACCTGATATGCAACTTGTCATAAGTTTGTCCCAAAAATGTATTGTGTCATCTCGGGAAATAATAAAGTAGGCAAATCCCTGTGTTCAGACTGATGCATTCATCAAAACTCTGCAGGCTGAGAACTCTTGAGAGAATTGACTATCCTCTGTTGTAATGACCTGAATCTTAAAGTAAGAGAAAACAACTAAAGGATAGAACAGTGACAGGAAACTCTAACAAATATGCAGAAAGGAATGTTACTCAGCTAGAAGACTTTCTGAACTTCTAACAATAAAACTCATTAGAATTTCAGTGTACAGGATGTAACCCTCAAAGCCCTGAAAGGCTTCTTTCAGTATAAATAATATTTTATTGGCTATCAACTCTATGTATATTACAGTTTATATCGTTAGGCCTTATATTAAGGTGTGCGATCTATAATGACAATAATTACACAGAATTTCAACATAGAAACTACCAAACCTTTATGTAACATTATATATATAATTTTAGGTGAGCTTCAATAAATGTAGCTTAAAATTATGAAAAAATTGTTAAGATTAGAGACTAAAAAAAAGAGATCAGTTTTTTACCATAGAATCTTTATGAAATAGTCATTTAAAAATGACTTTTTGTTGTGCCAATTTCCTTTTCTAATGTAATCTGTACTAATACGAAATATCAAAATCTTAATGTCTTACATATCCTGGGAAAGGTACTTTACTACTTCAACCTTTTCAGTATTCCATATTTTGATTGCCCTGCCCTTCGATTCCACTTACAGTTTACAACCTTGGTGAACTGTGGGGAAGACAATAGATTGCCAAGGGGGGCAAATCACAAAATGTCCAAAATTAAAGTCATCAGGTATAAGTATTAACTCTCCTTAATTTATTCACCATCGTTAATGACTACTAATGATTTTGGTGGTCATACTTTGGGACAGATTTTGAACTAAACAAACATAATTCTATTCTGATTAAATGTGGTGAAGTGCATATGTGTGTGTATGTGTAAGAAATAGCACTGTATAGAATAGAGTCCATTTTCTATTTTGTTGTCAGGCTTGTGTAATATTTTCAAAGACAGGACTCATATTTATTTTTATTTTATTTTAAAGTTTATTTTATTTTTATTTTATTTATTTTGAGAGAGTGTGCGTGCATGTGTGAGCAGGAACAGAGAGAGAGAGAGAGAATCCTAAGCAGGCTCCACTTTATCAGCACGGAGCCTGACATGGGGCATGATCCAAAGAACTGTAAGATCATGACCTGAGCTGAAAGGAAGAGTTGGACTGGTGGCAAAAGCCACCCAGTCCCCCAAGGACCCATATTTAAACGTACAGAGATGCTGTTACAATTGATGTGTTGAAATTCTAACTCTAATCCTATCCAGTCATGGCAGGAGGGATGTAGATGGTCTGTAAGGACTCTACATAGCATCCCTTTTAGGCTAAGTAAGAAAGAGAAAATAAATATGGGTGGCACATACACTCTTTAAAATACAAGGCAATTTCATGGAATGTAACACTGATGTTGATTGTCTAGAAGTCTATTATAATTAGGTTAGAAAACCAGAAAAAAATGGGACTTGATTTGAATAGCTTTATACTGGGCTGAAAAGAAGACAAGATACACAATTGGAGTAATAGGAAAAGTTGTTCTACAAATGAACTCTCCACTTACGTTCAGACTCATGGGAAACAGTCACTTCAGACAAAGGCAGCCAGCATGTTGCTTGTCGGTGCATCCACCTGCATTCTACTTTCTGTCTTCCCCTCTCTTCCCTTTCTGTGCACTTTCAGATGCACACATCTATGTTCATTAAAACTCAATCAAGGAGAACATATGTAATGTAATTCTGGCTGAGAAACAGTTTTCATGGCTTGGTAAGCAAACTGCTTTCTTCTGTGCATATTATTGTAATATAACTCAGGGAATGGCATTAGATATGACATTTCTTTCCATGTTTTGTTTAACCCAAGAGATTTCAAGAAATAGATGAAGTAAAATGGATATGTATGAGAACTTAGAGATTGAATAATTACTGCATCTATGGAAACTTCAATAACTCATGATGGGGAGATAGTACTTTCTAGTAAACATGTGCATTCCAAAGAATTTTTTTTTTATTCCCAGAGAAACAATGACATGTTTTCTAAAACCAAATGAAACAAACAACAAGAGCAACAACAACAAAAACAAAACATTTGTTTGAAAAAAAAAAAAAGAATGGGAAGAGGGATGTTTATTAAAGCATGAAATCATTCACTGAGATTTCATGTTAGCGTTGTGCCCAAGACTGCAGAAAAAAAACGGGCTTAGTGCCATCTATTGTCGGTAGAGGCTATATCCACTGTTTTATTATAGACTGCTGGAAAATTCATAGCCTTTTAATGGAAGGTTATACTACCAAATGAGAAATTGAAGGTATACTTACTTATACGTTCTGTGAAATAAATTTTTAGTTGTAGTTCTTTTAAAATTATAAAGATAGTGCTGGGGACAAAAAACTTTCTTCGACCCTTCAAAGTCTCTTCTGGCTAGGATAAGAGTTAAAGTGACTTGAGACAGATTAACAAGTTAATACAATTTAATCTTTACTTATAGGAACCCCACATATATGAGAGTTTCAAAGACAGAAAAGTAAAATGACATATATATTTCACCCCGGTTAAGGATTGGGATAGGGGCCTGGAACTTCAAAGGGGAGAAGGGCAATTCACAAGATACTTGTAATTAGAAGTTTATCCTGCCATACCGATGCATTACTCAGATACAATTTATCTCTGGCAATAACTTTCATTCTGGGAAAGAGAGCCAATTTACATTCTAGGTAGTTAAAGGAGGGGCAAAATTTCTGCCGTCACCTCAAAACAGGCCATGTCCCACAGTGATACATTTTGGGCAAACTTGTTTTGAATCCCTTCTGGAACTTAGTAGAGTATAAAACTCAGGGTCCAAGAACACAGAGCAGAGTGGATTCGAGTGAAATTGAGGAGTGAGAGGAACTGAAAACTGGAGGCCAAGGTAGGAACAAACACATGGTATGAAAACTTACTTTCTTCTCTTAAGTACTAAGGTCTCCTTTTTCCAAAGTCATATTATTCCTACGCCTCTGGGTGAAGGGTGTTTTTTTTTTTTAACATTTATTTATTTTTGAAAGACAGAGAGAGACAGATTATGAGCAGGGGAGGGACACAGAATCTGAAGCAGGCTCCAGGCTCTGAGCTAGCTGTCAGCACAGAGCCCAATGCGGGGCTCAAACCTACAAACTGTGAGATCATGACCTGAACTGAAGTCCGACGCTCAACAGACTGAGCCACCCAGGCGCCCCAGGTGAAGGGTGTTAAAAGCAAGAAGCAGTCTTCTAGATTCTGAAACAAGAACAGGGAACAGTAGACTAGATTCACTCTGAATGATGTTACTTAACCATTCCTTGACCTTGTATGACAGAGGCACAATTTCATTTTCCATCGAAATTGACTGATGGAAGGACATGCTCCCTGCTGCCCCCACTGACATCCCCAATTTATATTCCATGAAGAGTCTCCACCAACTCTCAGAAAACTGAAAGTATCTTAGCTGTCAGAGCAGTCTGTGAAGTGATGATAGCTGCAACAATTTTGAGGACTTTAAGTCCTATCCATGCATAGAATGATGGAAAAGGGAACCAAGATGTGCTTCCTCTAACTGGCTAATGGTCAAGATTTCACCTACTAAGTGGACTCTGTTGTGCTTTTAGCACTTATGTCTTCCCAGCTGAATGCAATTAGGTGGATAGTGGGGCCAGAGAAGTATCATTAACAGCAATAAGTTCACTGTCCCCCAAGTAGGAATTCAAATTACGTTAACTATTAATGTGTCTCCTACAGCTATGAATGCCACATGATATTGTATTCCACAAAGGAGTCAATAGGGATCATTTGTTTTAAAATGGATGTGGTAATAGATATTATTAAAGAGCAACAGTATATAATATATTCTTGGCATTGGCTTCAGTTTTACAGCATTAGTTAAGATATGTAGAAATATACTTTTGTTTGTTTTGCATGTACACTCCTCAACCTTCTCATGATTTCTCATACTCAGTACCCAGCAAAACAAACACTATTGTTAATAGTCAGGTCCATTTAAAGTTTATTTGTTCATTTGTTTTATGTATGTACATATGAATGTATATATGTATGTATGTACATGCATATGTAAGTAATCTCTACACCCAACATGGGGCTCAAACTCATGACCATGAGATCAAGAGTCCATGCTCTTCTGACTGAGCCAGTCAAGCACTCCTAGTCAGGCCTATTTAGAATAATAATCACTTCTGATTTAACTCAGTAACTCATAAATTTGTTCCATCTTTGGTTAAATACTTGGTTTTCCAGAATTTCCAGGTGATTCCTTTATTCCAGGTTACATCCTGGTTCTAGAGTGTTTCCTTTGTGCCATGTTTTTAAAACATCATTAAAATATCTATTGCTGATATATCCAGTGTATCTTCTGTTGGCACAGTACCTCCTTTAAATTACCCCCTGTTCAGAACCCCATGTGAACTTGTCCATAGAACTTCAGGTGACTCACTGAATCAGCATCATGTGCTATTTGAGGTCTTTTCCATGCTCCTTTAAGGGACTCCTAAGAACTTCAGTACCTGCCCCCAGCGCCAACCTCCCAATGCTCTATACTAGCCAGAGTTATAGTGAATGTAATGGAGAGGGTAGAAGAGTAGGCTGTAGGGAGGTATGCGGAGTTTAACAAGCTCGGAGCATCTCTGTCCTGCTATTTCCTAACTGCCTTGTATTTCCTAGAGTTCTCCATCTTGTGAGGCCAGTTGTCTCTAGACTTCAAAGGGAGAAAAAAATTAATTATCTTTGTTATTTGAATTCAAAAGCCCATGTGAGTTGAGATATTTTTAATAACAAAGACTTCCTAATCTAAGATTCCAAGTCTTAAAATGGATTAATGTCATTTCAGAGACCTTCTTAACATAAAATTATTTTACATACATTGATATTTCCTTACCATTTGTATCAGTTATATATTGCCAAATGTTATATAACAAACACGCATGCAACTCCAGGGCTGCAGCGAAGAACAGTCAACTCAGCTCAGGAATATAAATGGTTTATGTTGGTGGGGAGGCTTTGCTCTCTGGGTCTTGGGAGGATTTCTATTGATCTATGATGATGTGAACTTAGATACCTGGAGCCTTGTGAGTCTGGTCTGTTTATTTTTCATACTTCATTTAGAACTAGCCTGAACACATCTTGCTGATGTTGATAGCAGAGGAAAAGAGCAGGAATGGAAAGCCTCTGGTTCTCTTTCATGTCTGTTGTATCATGTTTGTTAACATTGCAAAATGAGATACTTCACTGAACTTGGAGTCCAGAGGTAGTGCAGAAGATGCTGCCCAGTGCAGAGTGCGTGTACAGTACCTACTACAAGATGTAGATACAGGGAAGGGCAAAGAGTTAGAGCCAGTATTTAGTCAACTTAGCAAATATTTTGTTTTTGAGATTAGAACGATGTTCATCTTCTTAAATTCTTCAACCATTTTATTTATTCAGAACTGTATGCTCAATGTTTTTTCAGTCACTTTTCAAATAAAGCAAAATCATTAAGTCTAGAGAAACATTCTGTCTCTTTTTTTTTTTTAATTATAGGTTGGTTCTTTCAAGTAAAGTGTTTTGTGGGAAAATGTGTGTATTTTCTCATCTATCAATAAACTAATTCAATCCAATGCATCCCACTGCAGCAATTTCACACAGATCTTCTTTTCTTTTCTTTTTTTTTTTTAAGTTTATTTATGTATTGAGAGAGAGAGAAAGAGAGAGAGAGAGAGAGCGCTCGAGCAGGGAATGGCAGAGAGAGAGAGGGAGAGAGAGGATCCCAAGCAGGCTCCATGCTGTCAGCGCAGAGCCCATCATGGGGCTTGGTCCCATGAACTGCAAGATCATGAGCTAAGCCAAAATCAAAATGTGGGTGCTAAACTGATCCCAAACAATTCTTTAAAATACAGACTATTTTCGTAATTCTCTCTCAATATACCTGCATCTTTACCCATTTATTGCAATTTAAAATCTTTCCCATAATTACTGTATCCTCAGGGCACCGTCACTACCTGATCCTCCAGTTCATCTTCTATTACTTTCCTCTGCCCCTGCGCTCCAGCTTCTGTCCCGTTTTCTCTACTATGTCAGCTAGTGTGATGAAATCATACTAATGTTATTCTGGCTTTTTCATTTTTTTCTTCCTATTTGAGACAATGTCCTTTCCCTAACATTAATAAGAAAAAACCTGTCCCCTAACTACCATACAAAAATAGGTCTCTGTCACTCTCTATGTCATTCCCTAAACATTATGAAAACAAGTTTTAGAATAGATGTGGAGTAAAAGGAACCCTCGTGCACTGTTGGTGGGAATACAAACTAGCCCAGCCCCTGTGGGATTTCCTCAAAAAATTAAAAAAAAAAAGAAACACCATATGATCTAGTAATTCTACTACTGAGCATTTACCCATATTAAAAAAAAACATCAATTAGAAAAGATATATGCACCCTTGTGTTTATTACAGCATTATTGACAATAGGAAAGATATGGAAGCAACCCAAGTGTCCACGGGAAGATGACTGGATAAAGATGTGGTTTATATACACAATGGAATATCACTCAACCATATAAATGGATAGGATTTTGCCACTGGCAACAACATGGATAGACATAGAAAGTATTATGCTAAGTGAAATAAGTCAGATCAAGAAAAACAAATATCCTGTGGTTTCACTCAAATGTGGAATTTAAGGAACAAAACAAATAAGCAAGCAAAGTGAAAAAGAGACAGACCAAAAAAACAGACTCTTAAATACAGAGAACAAACTGGGAGTTGCCAGAGGGCACATGGGTGGTGTGGATGGCTGAAATAGATAAAGGGGATTAAGAGGTACTAACTTCAATGTATAACATAAGTAAATCAGAGAGATGAAAAGGATAGCATAGGGAATATAGTTAATAAGAATGTAATAACACTGTTTCGTGACAGATGGTTACAACACTTATTATGGTGAGCACTGAGTAATGTACAGTTATTCTACTTTGAAGGGATTCACTTCAAAAGAATTACTTCATATACTTCATTCCTAAGTGATGACTGAGAACTTGAAATTGTTTTAGTCTTCTTTCTAGCTCTGAAGTCAAATGTGTACTCTAGACAACTCTCAATACCCTATTTGTGGTAGGGACTGAATTGGAATCTACAGTTATATGAAAAGCAGACTTTGTAAATTATAAATGTGGATATATAGCAGAGAAAAACTTCAAGCAAGTGTTGAAGACAGCCAATTTTGTCCTTGCTGCTTAAAATAAAATGAGAGAGGAAAAAGATAAATAGAGGGATGAAATATTAAGCAAAGGAGAACCAGGTTTTGAGATTTGGGGAAACTTTCAGCCTACCCAGATTGTAAAAGACACTAAAATTATAATTTTTGGGAAGTGTGCTCTGAAGAGAAAGCTAGGGATATAACTAGACGACCTTTTGTTGTTGCCTGAAAAGGAATAAAAGGTCATGGTTATAGGTAAAACTGAAGGCTCTTAGAAGAAATGAGATGAGTCACAGATCTCCTCAGATATCTTCAGGAAGGCCTAAAATAGAGGTTGATTATGTATGATAGACCTGTGGCAGACCCTTTTGTTTACCCAAGGAAATCCCTGTGAGATACACAAGTTTTTGAAAACTGTATCATCAGAATTGCCAGCTTGGACTGAAAGGAACAGAGAAATCGTGGAAGGAAAGAAAGCAGGAAGATTTCCAAATTTCTATGGCAAAAACCAGGCTGATAAACTTCTTCAGCATCAAACAAGTGCCTCTCCTTGTGGCGAAAGCCAATGACTGTGTGGATGAAAGTGTCATCCAGAGAGAGGAGTTATTGGTCCCACAGGAATAACTGATACTAATTGAGTTTGTCTGGAAGCCTGAATAAATTGTTTCAGGGATGGACAGTGGTGTGTAACAGAATGTGGAACATTGAGCATAATCGTAAAAGTTTTTGTGTCTAATCTTTATAGGAAATATCTACTGCATGAGGCAGACTGATGGGCAAAGACGAGTTGAGGAATTTGGTGTCTTAATGGGAATGAAGAATGTTTTTAGAGAGGTAAGGACATTAAAGAGAGAGAGGGAGAAATGATGAAAGTCAGAGCCTGATTTCCTAGAGTTCAGGAAATCTCTACTACAGTACGAGGAAATACCTTTACCTCTGAGCCAACAACAATTCATTTGTACTCTTTAAGAAACTTCTTTTCATTTACCTAATCCTTTTCCCTTTATTCAGTAACTTGTGAAAGAACTATTACTTTTTTAAAAAGAAGGAGGGAAAATAGGTGGCTCAGTCAGGTACATGTAGGACTCTTGATTTAGGCTCAGGTCATGATCTCATGGTTTGTGAGATCAAGCCCTGTATCGGGCTCTGTGTTGACAGCATAGAGCCTGTTTGACTCTCTCTCTCTCTCTTTCCCTCTCTCTCTCTCTCTCTTTCTCTCTCTCTCCCTCACTGCCCCTTCTCTGCTCTCTCTCTCTTGCTCTCTCTCAAAATAAACAAACAAAAAAAAACTGTCAACACTAAATAATTTCTCAACATTATTTAAAATATAACATCTACCACCAGTTATACTCTTAACACATAGTATTAGAACTGTTTGTATATATGTTTACATGCATACATATAATACACATATGTACATGTGTATCTACTCTATGATGATGTAATATATCTATATGCATGAGTATGTCACATATATTATTATTGCACATAGTATTAATAATGATATATGGTATTATTCTGGGCAGGATATCTATCTACCTGAGCCTAAACTGTGTTTTTCTGGTCCTTAGTCTGAGCTGATGAGAAAGAGCCACCTTACCTGTATTCATGTGTTTCTACGGAACCCCACATCAGTGGTAACTCATTGGCATATATAGCACTGTTTGCCATCTTCCAGACATAAGTACATTATGAATACTAGTGTGAACATTTTGGGATAAGTAAGATTTTTCTGAAAAAAGCAGCACATGGAGGGACAAGAAATAAAGGCATAATCATTTTACAATTTTATAGGCTTCTGTGAGACAATATTATGGAGTTTGTTCATGAGAAAATGGGCAACTCCAGAGATTCTAGGAAAGGAAACAAGAGGGTGTCAGTGGCATTACAAGGTTGTCATCCCCACAGTGATGGAGATACAGTTAGTCTTAAGCTAACAGCTGTGACTATGAGCATTGTGGAGCCTCTCTGCACTCATAGGCCTGGGAGACCTGGGAAAGTAGGTTAGTAAAAAATTGAGAGCACGTGTTTATTTGATTCTTGAGAGTGCTAGCTTCAGTACTTAGAACTTTTCCTGAGATTGGAAATGAACATTTCTTGAAATCACTCATTTGTTTTAAAAGGTTATATATAATTATGGAATGGAATATTCTATTTCTTATTAAAAAGTAGATAGGTGGTAGAACGATGCTTTGAGCATCCTGTACCCTCACAATCTCTTGACATCTTTCACACACATGGACACGAAGAAAGACTCTGCTTCTTTTCTCTTATTTGATATTATATCTCTCAGTAATTGCCATCATTCTGATTCATAATGACTTGGAGTTGAATATGGCAACAAAACATTCTGATTTGTGTTATCTTCCTTCTTGGATAGAAGAATATATCATCTGATATATTGTTTACCCTGAAAGACTTATTAAAAGATGATGAGTAGTTGTTATTTAAAATGTTTAAATGCAGTCAAAAAGGAGTTCACTCTTAAAACACACTTTACTTGCAGGAGACAGAGCCAGAATGTCAAGAAATGACTTAATTGCAAGTGGGGAAGATAGCAATGTCAATAAGTTCTGAAAAGCAAAGTTTGCTCCAAGTGATCTATAATGTAGTAATCCCGGGAGATAATCAGGAGCTGACTATAAGTAGAAAATACATTGGATCTTGGCAAAACACTTGAAGAAAAATCTTTCAGGTGGAAAAAAACAAGTAGATAATTTTATGGGAGTCCAAACAAACATCTGGTCTTACAATGTACTGAATTAAATTGAATAAAGAAAGTATATTTAAACTCAATTGAGTTTTTAAAAAAATATATTTGTCAGTCAAAAATATATTTCCAAAACTTGTTTTTTGTTTTTGTTTTGTTTTCAAAATACTCCCTTATTTACCATATCACAATCCCTTAGCATTAACCAAGGGTGCAGAACCACTCTTAAATATAACAATACGCAACATAACATATGTTAACAGAATCTGAAAAAAGCAGTTACTAAAATAAAAAAAAGATGAATAAGGAATATTAGTATCCTATATTTTTATTATATGTATCATGATCTTACTTATTATATCTATTATATTATTACTAAGTAGATCTTCAGTGAAGGCAGAGGTTTACCATATATATACATATATAAACACATATAAATTTACAAGCATTACATGTATTTACATGTATATATAAAAATATATATATATGATATATGTATATACACATATCCACCCCCGTACATAGACATATACATATTTATATGTGTGTGGGCATGTGTATATACATATATTATATACATTGACATATACATGTATATGTGAGGTGTATATATATATATATATATATATATGAGATATATATATATTAGATATATATAACTGAGGCTGTTTAATCCATCTGATCTATATTAGATACTCAGGAATTAATTTTCCTATGAAGGCACAAATGAGTGTAAGATGAAACAAATATCTGACACTACCTGGAAGAGTCATAAATGCTTTGGAGACACTAGTAATACAGTAACTTCTTTCCACAGTAAAATATATTTAATTTTTTCACATCAGGGAGAAAATAATCCCCTCTTTTCCTGCTTAGGAAACAACAACAACAAAAAAGTTTGTGACAAGACGATATTTAATAGTACTCCTGACCTGTTTTTGACTATCGTATCCATGTCTTTATATTTAATGAATATAATATAAAAATTTAAGGAGAATTGTTTCATTTCTCCTACTGTCCTGGGAAATACATATGTAAGTTTTATTTCATCTTGGCTTTCAAGTGGCATTTCGCAAAAGATCTCATTTATCTACTTGAACTTTACAGGAAAAAGAAATATCAACCATTGATCTACCTTCCTTGTGCTCCTACTATAAACTCAGATGACATCAACCAGTCGCCTAGATCTTCTTGGAACTTTGGGTTATCTCTGTTCATGGTGACTCTATTTTTAAGATGAAAAAGTAAGGTTTCTTTCAATTGTATTAATAATAAACATTTTTCTCAAATCAGTGTGAAATCCAGTAATAAGATAGCCTCTACCAAAATAGATTTATTTTTTGGATATAAGTCAAGCTTGTTTTTGTGTAAGAATTTTTCTATATTTAAATGCTGTATATTAGATACTGTTTATGTAAATACTGTCACAACAAAGGCTGTCACAATTCTGATAGAAATTGCTTATTCCTTAAAGTGCTCAATATGTGTGTTCATCAAAATATTATATATTTTTTTTCTTTTTTAAAGACTGAGGACTATACTTTGTTATTATTAACATTTTATTACTATTTTTGTTATTGTTTATTTTAGAGAAAGATAAAGCGTGAGCAGGGAAATAAAGGAAGAGAGAGACAGAGAGAGAGACAGAGAGAAAGAGAGAATCTTAAGCAGGTTCCATAGTCAGTATGGAGCTCCACTCAGGGCTCCATCTCATGACTCTGGGATCACAACCTGAACCAAAATCAAGAGTCAGCCACTCAACTGCCTGAGCCAGCTAGGCACCCCTCAACATATTTTTAGAGCATCTTTAAGTACTATTTCCTCATTCTTATCTAGAACTTTAGTCCATTGAAGCTTTCATTGTATCATTCTCCTCACTGCTCTAGGGGTACACAGGAAGGCTGTGTTCCTTCTCTCTTTAGCTAGCATAACAAGTGGATAAGATCTCCGTTGGAAACTTTTTTGATATGCCTTCAACCTGAAAATTTGCTATCTATGGGGCACCTGAATGGCTCAGACAATTAAACATCTGACTTCAGCTCAAGTTATGATCTCACAGTTCATGAGTTCAAGCCCCATGTCAAACTGTGCTGCCAGCTCAGAGCCTGGGCCTATTTCAGATTCTGTCTCCATGTCTCTCTGATGCTCCCTGGCTTGCTTACTTTCTCTACTTATTTATTATTTATTCTATCTCTATCTATTTAATAGATATATTAAATATTTAAAGATCTAGATATAATGTTTATATTATATATGTGTGTATATCTTCATATAACCTATAGTGTATATACATATATAATAATATTTTTATTTATAACAAAGTGTGCTATTGTAAAATGACTTAGAAGATGGAAAAAAGAAAGCAGGAAGGAATACCCAATGGAAAAAAGACAGTCTCATCAACCAATGTGCTGGGAAAACTGGACAGTGACATGCAGAAGAATAAAACTGGACCATTCTCTTACACCATACATAAAAATAAATTCAAAATGGATTAAAGACCTAAATATGAGACAGGAAATCATCAAAATCCTAGAGGAGAAAACAGGCAACAATCTTTGACCTTCACCACAGCAAATTCTTACTAGACATGTCTCAGGAGGCAAAGGAAACAAAAGCACAAATGAACTGTTGGGACCTCATCAAGATAAAAACTTCTACACAGTGAAGGAAACAATCAACATAACTAAAAGGCAATCAAAGAAATGGGAGAAGATATTTGCAACACCATATCAGATAAAGGGTTAGTATCCAAAATCTATAAAGAAATTATCAAACTCAGCACCCCCCCCAAAAAAAACCCCAAATAATCCAGTGAAGAAATGGGCAGAAGACATGAGTAGATAGCTTTCTAAAGAAGCCTTCAGATGGCTAAGAAAAACATGAAAAGATGCTCAACATCACATATCATCAGACATACAAATCAAACCCACAGTGAGATATCACCCCACACCTATTAGAATGGCTAAAATGAACAGCTCAGGAAACAACAGGTGTTGGTGAGGATGTGGAGAAAGGGGAACCCTCTTGCACTGCTGGTGGGTACAGGGACTGGAGAACAGTATGGAGTATCCTCAAAAAATTAAAAATGAAACTACACTACAATCCAGCAATTACATTACTAGGCATTTATCCAAAGGATACAAAAATGTTGATATAAAGGGGCACATGCATCCCAGTATTTATAGCAATGCTATCAACAATAGCCAAATTATGAAAAGAGCCCAAATGTCCCTTAACTGATGAATGGATGAAGAAAAGTGGTGTATATAGACAATGGAATATTACTCGGAGATCAAAAAGAATGAAATCTTACCATTTGCAATGATGTGGATAGAACTGGAGTGTATTATGCTAAGTGAAATGTCAGTCAGAGAAATACAAATATCATATGATTTCAGTCATATGTAGAATTTGAGAAACACAACAGATAACATAGGGTAAGTGAAGGAAAAATAAGATAAAATCAGAGAAGGTGGTAAACCATTAGAGATTCTTAAATATGGAGAACAACCTGAGGGTTGCTGGAGGGGAGGTCAGTGGGAGGATGGGCTGAATAGAGGCATTAAGGAGGGCACTTCCTGGAATGAGCACTGGGTGTTGTATGTAAGTGATGAATTGCTGGGTTCTACTCCTAAAACCAATACTACACTGTATGTTAATTAACTTTACTTTAAATGAAAAAATAAAAGGAAAGAAAATATAAGTATACATTATGAAGCAAAAATGTTCTTTATTACAATGACATTTTTTTCAAAGTAAAAAATCAAACCCCCAACTTCTATTTCATGTAATTAGACTTATACAGAAATTAGAAGGTTAAGTAACAACTAGTTAATCACTTAATTTCACAGCTATCTAAAGTGGTAATAGTTATATAGCAGCTTATCTATGATACGTTCAAGATACATGATACAATTTATTACTTGCCCATAAGCTACAACACAGCCTGCTTAATACCTTTCCTTAAATTCCACCTCTATACTACAGTATACTTGAGGTCCATGCAAAAAAGTGGCTACTTTTTATGTAGGAAATGGATGATTAAGTCTTTGGTGTTGTAAAAGCAACTTCATTTGAACATAACCATCCCCACCACCAAAGAAAGAAGAGGAAAAAAAAAAGTAAAGAAAATAATAAGGGAAAAACCCAAGACACACTTCCTATGGGAAAAAAACAACAACAACATGTAATTTCTGTCCTTGACGGAATGTATTAAATAAGCAAACACCCCCAACAAGCAAAACAAGTACTACAATGCAAAAATATTAAAAAAAGAAAACCCTCTCACATGCATAAATGAAAGATTGCAATGACATTTAAGAGGCAAACTAAATTAGTACAGTATTTTGTAGTATAGTTTCACTTTATATAAAAGCACTAATGTTCTAACACTTTATTTTCAGGTATTCTTTAAAAACATCATTGAATTGGGACTATGATTTCCAAGTAGTGAAGTTTGTGAGTAATGTATACTAACTCAAACCAACTTCTGAGAACAAAACAAACCAAAACTTGGTTCATGCAGGGAAGTCTAGGGGCTTCATTCAAAATAGAATTCCAAAAAAATAGGATCACCAGGTGTTTGTCTTTAAGCCAAACTTTAATACACATTTGTATGCACATGTGCACACATAACTGTATATTCTCACAAACACACACCCTCATACCTTTCTCACCATCATCTCTGTTTCTTTTTCTTTTACATTAGCCTCTTTTTCACCAGTTTGTTCCACATTTTGAAACAACCCTTTGTCATTAGGCATATGACATCTTTTGAACTCCCCATTCTTCAGAAGAAGAATCTTAGCCACCCCCTGGTACAATCATTGTATCCAAGGAGATGAGATAGTACACAGATAGGCCTCATGTGTGGGTATGTACACAGTTTGGGTTTCAAGTTTGTCTTTATGGCGTGAAAGGCAGGGTCATAGGAGAAAGCCTCACCTTAATCAAATGGAGAAATGGAGAGGAAGCTTCTCAAAGAAGGACACAGAGGGGCCAAAACACAGTCAACACATTCATTTCCCCATTTACAATCTTGGCTAAAACTGATAAATTCATAGATTTATTTTAATGCACTCAATGATATAGAAACAGATTATTCCCAACTAGTTTTGATGAGGTCATACTACTTTTATAAAAATAACTTATTGTGAATTGTCTAAAATACTATATTTTAATATCACAGAATCTAAGGTAATTAAAATATATGATGTAGCATTATTCATTTACTTACACTGCTATTGAAATGGGAGAAGTGTCTAATATTTATATAAAACACATGAAGTAGCTTCTGAATAGCTTGTCTACATTTTTGGTCTGTGTCAACTTATAATTATTTTCCCATTCCTAAAAGGCAATGTAGCATTAAAATGAAAGGGCCAGTCACCGTTCCTATACAACAGCTCCCAACAACCTGAGAAATATCATATACCTGAAAACTGTCACACCTTCCAAACATAAGCAGAATATGCAATACATTTCTCTTAAATGTTGTTTTCAAGACAAAGGAAAATTAACCAGATAATTAATATCAGATCTAAGATAATGGTAATCAAATTGAATAGGATAACTCTGTGTTAGCTAAAAATGAAAGGGCTATTTGTTATGTGCCATGTAAGAGGAGAAAGACAGGTGGTTTAATTATGAATCTGAACTTCTTGAGCTTGACATTTATCTCCTTGGTGCATAATTTTTTAAAGCAGTAACCCATGCAATATAATACAAGGATGCTAAACTGCATAAACTCACATACACACAAGATACCAACTAAGAACCCAATTCAATTATGGATAAATTACCAAAAGAGTTTTGCCATAGAGAAAACCTATTATCTTTACACTAAATATGCAAATAATGCAATACACTCTTTGAAAGAGGAAAGAATAAAGGCTCCTAGATCAAATGCCTGTCACGAAATGTCATGCATTTCCATATTCTTATCAAACAGCCTTGATTTCATTATCAAAAGTAATAATACTATTCATTTTTATAGCTATTAATCACCATGGCACAGAAAATAAAATGAAAGGGTGAGGTCACAGGCATGACCTTGCTTGTTCTGTCTAACATTCTTCTTAACCTGTACATTTTCTCAGAAATGACATTTAAAATACAAAATATTCCAGATAAAATAAGGAATATAAAAGTACTCTATGGCAAATACTTTAACTAAGAAATATACAGTTTGCTAAATGAAAATGATGCTATTTCCTTAACCATCTTCCCATATTTTTAGCCAAAGAAATAATTTTTACTATAAAATAACTAAAACTTAAGATGCTTTTTCTGTTAATTCAAAATCTTATATTTTATGTATTTTTCCTTCTATGTATTCTTCCTCTAAAGAGTTAGCCTTTCTTGAAAACATTACTGATCATATTAGTCTCTGTAAAAAAAAAACTTGCAATATCTACTCTATCTAAATTAAGTAATCTAATGGGAGTGTGTGTGTACATGTATGTATGAAAGTACATTCTTACTTCACATCATCATTTTTTTTCCATTTTAGCTTTTTCCCAGCCAGAATTTCTCTGTCCTCTTTAGAGAAAATCATAATTTCAAAATTCTTTGTCTAAGTTAACTTGTTGAATTAATTGAAATATGGTTTCATTTTAAAAATATGTTTAATATCATAGAAAGAAGAAAAAATGCCAAATCCTGTCTGAACTCTGATAACTTTTCATCTGTAATTCTCTGATCACTTCACATAAATCTGTATTTTTATGGAGCATCTATTTTTTAGGATGTTCAAGTTTATACTGAGTACAGCCAAATAATACAGGATAATCTGTGTATTTCAAGATAATCTGTTAGCAGCTTCAATTTCATCTTTAAATCCTCTTTGCCATGTTATATTTACAAACTATGAGGATTAGGAAATTAACATCTTTGGAAACCATTCTACTTATCACACATGGAATGTTTGCTATCCAATCACCTTGAAGTCAAATTTGCCAGTACTCCTTACTCAGGAAGCCTAGACTGTTAAATAAAGTGAAATATTCTGATATAATTTCTTTTTAATACACACACATATGCATATACACATAAACATATATATACATGTAGTGTATATATATGTATATATAATTACAAGACAAAATGATATTAATTAGGGAGTCATTGCATGTGTAATTACTAATGAAGCACTTTAATATTTCACAGGCATTGGGAAGAACCAACAGAAGAGATGAAGGCAAGAGAGGGAGTGGATCGTAAAGGTTAAGAATTAAGCAAGACTGTGGCCTCTTGGAGGCTAAATGGAGAATCCGAATGAGAAGAAAATGATCAAGTTGTTGGAATGCTGTCAATAGGTCAAGTGAGATGTGACTGAGAAGCAGCCATCACATTTGGTAACATAAAAGTAATTATGTAAGTATATTATCCAATATAGGATATTGGAATAGATTATACAGCTTCAGTAGGTCATATCATTCATCATACTACCCTTATTAATTTGACTATTTAATGACAAAAAACAAGTTAAAATGTTGAGTTAAGTCACATTTATATTTCACTCTACATTTGTATTGTTATCCAAATTTTCTTGATCACAGAGCTCACTAGGGAAAACATTTAAAAACCATATGAGGCCAATAAAACACAAAAGCAACTGAGAATCATGAACAAGGCTTTATAAAAAGAAATCCCAAGTATAATGTTTACAAAATTGGAGTAAAAGACGTGCCTGGTATCTCAGTTAGTTAAGCGTTCAACTTTGGCTCAGGTCATGATCTCAAGGTTCATGTGTTCATGATCTCAAGGATTGTGGGTTCAAGCCCTCTGTAGGGCTCTCAGAGCCTAGAACCTGCTTTGGATTCTGTGTTTTCCTCTCTCTTTGCCCCTCCCCTACTTATGCCTCTCTCTCTCCCTCTCTCTCAACAATAATTAATATTATGATTTTTTAAATTGTAGTAATAATATAGCAAGAATCTCTCAGGGTTTAGTTTTAAAACTTCAGACAGCACATTTTATTGTGAAAATAGGGAATAATTGTTTACTATTTACATTTTGTTAGCTCCACAATGTTTATAATTTTTGACAAAGGCTGTCACTAATTTAGAAATTAGTTAATGCTATAGGACCTTTATTATTTTCCTGTAGTTATTGAATGTAATGATGGAATTGCTATGGGTTATTGCACATGAAGATAGTTAATATGAGATACATAATTCTTGCATGTATTTGCTTAGAGATAATTATTTTTATGTTTCATAAAATAGTGTGTACCATTTTCTCTAAAACACATTCAGATGATAGCACTTTTAAAACTTATTCTTGCGACTTAGATTTATAATTTTAAAGCAACCAAAAGAAAGTAAAAATGGCAGTCTTCATTGAATACCAGGGAATCATTCTTACCTTTAATTGTTTTAAATTAGTTAAAGTGAATTACTGAAATTATTTTACTAGTTTTTACAGGAAGAATTTGTTGACTACATTTAATTCCTTGAAGATTCCAAATGCTAGAAACAGGAAAGGAAAACATCCATCTTTCGCTTCTTTATATTGCTTTCTACAAATTTTAATTTAAAAAGCAGCCATAGAGAAAGCATTAGTGCAGTGAAAGTTGGATATTGGAAAATAGAAATGGAAAACAAAGGTCATGTTTCCTTTTTCTTAAGTTTATTTATTTATTTTGAAAGTGAAAGAGCGAGAGGGAGAGAGAGAGAGGCAGATAGAATCCCAAGCAGGGCTCTGCACTAACAGTGTGGGGCTCAACTCCACAAACTGTGAGATTCTGACCTGAGCCGAAATCAAGGGTCAGACCTTTGACTGAGCCACCCAGGCACCCCAGGCTATACTTTATCTGGAAGATAGTATTATTTTAAGGACAGAGAGGTATATGTCTATAGATATTTTTCATTAAATTATCTATTTCATTTTTTGGTTGAATAATATATATAAAAGCAAATGTACTAGTATGTAAGGCTAGATAAAGAAATATATATGGCATATTATTCTTTAGTAGAAAATAGAGCTTTTTACATGAGTTTCCCTTTATTTTTCATACTTAAGCAGCCATTAATTGTGAAGAACTACTTACATTGAGAAATATCACATATTATTAAATAATTATCTCATCTTAGATGACAAATTTGGACATGGGCATTTTTTAAATTCAGGATTAGCAAATTTTACCCTACAAATATTAAAAATTGAATTGTCATCAATTTTATAAATACTACTGCCCTTTTTCTACCTTTGCTGAAAAAATACAAATGTTTTGATTGTCTTTGCCAAATTTTTGAATTATTGTTCATCTATGTTTTTTGACATGTTTAAAAAAATGTGTTCCTTTAATTATAAATTATAATGATTTGGTAATAACCTGATAATAGAAAAATGGGTATAATAAATTAATGCCTTTATTTTATTTTTTGAATTTTGTTGTGATAAATGCATATAACATATTTACTGCCTGAAGCATTTTTAAGTGTACTACTCAGTGGCATATAGTACCTGCATGTTATGCAGTCATTGTCACCAACTCTTTTTGCAAAACTGAATCTCTATACCCATGAAGCAATTCCTTTATTACTGTATCCCACCGGTCCGATCCCTGGCAACCACTAAACTATTTCATGTTTCTATGATTTTGATTATTCTAATTACCTTATATAAGTTCAATTATATAGTATTTGTCCTTGTGTGAGTAGTCTGTTTCACTTAGCATAATTTCTTCAAGGTCTGCCTATGTTGTAGGATATGTCAGACTTTTCTTCCTTTTATAGGGCTAAGTAATATTCTATCATATGTATGGACTACTTTTGCTTCTCCATTCATGTGATGATGGACTCTTGACTTGCTTCTACATGCTAGCTATTGTAAACAATGCTGCAGTGAAAATGGGTGTACAAATCTCTCAAGATTGTGCTCTTATTCTTCTGGGTGTACACCAAGAAGTGTAATTGTTAGATCATATGGTAATTTTATTTTTAATTTTTTGAGAAACCACTGTACTGCTTTGTACAGTAGCTGCACCAGTTTGCAACACCAACTTCTCCACATCCTTGCTAACACTTGTCATTTATTTATTTTTTAATAGTAACATTCTGATGAGTGTGAGACAATACCTCATTGTACTTTTGATTTGCATTTCTCCCATGATTAATGACTTTGAGCATCTTTTCATATACTTATTTGCCACTTGTGTATCTCCTTAGAAGAAATGCTTATTTTAGTCTTTAACCCATTTTTGAACTGAGTTTTATTGTTGTTTTTGAGTTTTAGAAGTTATTTATATTATCTGGATATTAACCACTTATCAGACTTAAGATTTGCAAATAGTTTCTACTATTCTGTGAATTTCCCTTTTACTTTGTTGATAGTATCTTCTGATGAATATTTAAAAAATCATGAGTCTAATTTGTCTATTTTTTTCTTTGGTGTTTGTACTTTTGGTATTATATACAAGAAATCATTGCAAAGTCAGTATTGCAAAGTTTTCTCTTTTGGGTTTCTTCTAAGAGTTTTATAGTTTTAGGTCTGACATTTAGGGCATAGATCGATTTTGAGTTAAGTTTTGTATATAACGTTGAGAAGATTCAACTTTATTCTTTTGTATGTAGATATTCAGTTCTCCAAGCACCAGTTGTTGAAAATGCTGTCCTTTCCTCATTGAATAATCTTAGCGCCATTGACAAAAATTTGTTTGGACATAAATGCAAGGGTTTAACTCTAAGCTTTCATTTCTATCCCATTGCCCTCTATATCTGTCTCTATGCCATCACCATACTTTTTTGACCATTGCAACTTTGCAATAAGTTTTGAAATTAGGAAGTTTGAGTCCTCGAAGTTTATTCTTTATTAAAATTTCTTTGTTTACTTGGTGTCCTTGAGATTCCATATGAATTTTAGGATGAGTATTTCTCCTTGTGCCAAAAAACGTTCTTGAGATTTTAATAGGGATTATATTGAATCTGTAGATTACTTTGAGTACTAATGATATCTTAACAATATTAAATCTTCCAGTCCATGAGCATGGGATGTGAAATGGAATGACATGGTAATTTATGTCCTCTCTAATTTCTTTCATCAATGTTTTGTAGTTTTCATTGAACAAGTCTTTCCTCTTTGTTTAAGTTAATCCTTAAGTATTTTATTCTTTTAGATCCTATTATAAACTGTTTATGTAATTTTCTCTTAAACTGTTTACTGTTAGTGTATACAAATACAGAATTAGCAAATTTTACCCTACAAATATTCAAAATTCAATTGTTACTAATTTTATAAATACTACTGCCCTTTACCGACCCTTGTTTTGTGACTATCTTTGCCAAATTTTTGAATTATTGTTCATCTATGTTTTTTGACATGTTTTTTAAAAAATGTGCTCCTTTAAGATACAAATTTTTGTTGTTCACTTTATTTCCTGCTACTTAGCTAAATTTGTTGATTAAGTTGTAACAATTTTCTTTTGGAAACTTAAAGAGTTTCTACATATAGTATCATATCACCTGAAACCATATATAAATTTTCTTCTTCTTTTCTAGTCTGGTTTTATAACTTTTTCCTAGTTAATTGCTATGGCTAGCACTTCCAGCACTATGTTGAATAAAAGTACTGAAAGCAAACATCCTTGACTTAAAAAAAAATGTTTATTATTTATTTTGAGAGAGAAAAAGAAAAGGATTCATAGGGAGGCAGAAAAAGAATCCTAAGCAGGCTCTCGCTCAAGGCCTCGCTCAGGCTCCCACAAACCTGGGATCATGACCTGATCTGAAATCAAGAGTCAGATGCTCAACTGACTGAGCCACCCAGGTACCCTGCCTGTCTCTGATCTTGGGGAGAAGCACTCAGTTTTTCCTCATTGAATATATTTGTTCTGTGTTTGTCGTATGTGACTTATTATGCTGATGTAGTTTCTTTGTATTCCTAGTTTGTTTAATGGTTTTGTCATGAAAGGGCGTGACATTGTGTCAAATACAAATTATCACAAACTTACTGACATTAAATCATTTAAAAAAAACACCCTAGTTTCTACAGGATCCATATATGGTTTGGTTGTGTCCCTTAGAGTCTTCACTAGGCAAAAATTTAGGTGCTGATTGGATCTGAACTCTTATCCAAGGCTTGAGGATTTCTTCCAAGTTCACTGCTTGATGGCAGAATTCATTCTTTTCTTGCTATAGGATAGATGTTTGTGTTTCTGTTTTTATTACTGGTTGCTTGTTAGAGAACTGCTTTCAGGTCTTAAAAGCTTTCTTCATTTTCTTGTCCTGTGTCCTCCTCATAAACAAATCCCAGTAATGCTATTTGCTTCCTTCCAGCCCAGTCAGGTGGTGATTGCCGCTTCATGCTACCTTTTTTAGGGGTTGTCTACTAGGGATGACTTCCATTTGTTATTAACTCAGTTAACCATTATGTACTTAATGATGAATGCAAAATCCCATTTATTATAAAGTGCTTGATTTCCCATCACATTTACAGGCATTACCTACATTCAAGAAGAAGAGATTATACAGGGTATGTGTGCCAAGCAATAGGGATCTCATAGCCATTTAAGTAATCTGCCTTCCAGAATTTGAGAGGCAAGAATTATCATCTCTAAAACAACAAATATGCATATAAGGAAGACCAGGAGAGCATAAATATACTTTACAAGCTAATTTGTTATCTCTGAAGATTCCTAAGAGTTCAGTGAATTCTTTGGAATATTGATAAACACAGAGAAAGAAACAGTCACGCATGTATTCTATCTTTCATATACAGTTTGACTTTCAGTGTAACCAAAGCTAGGAGGTTCTTTACTGAAAAATTCCAAGTAATAAATTGAGAAAGAATGACAGAATTAGAGAGTTACCTTTTTATAAGTGTTAATTAAATAATTTAAGAAACTATCATTAATCACTACAAAACTAGTTGCTGAAAGATTTGTCAAAATTGCTAATAGATAGAGCTGACAACCCTGAAGCCACACTGATCCACACTAATGACACAAAAACACAGTATGTGTCTTCAGAATGATGCAATAGAGATTTTACAAGATAGTTACATATTATTTCCCCCAATGGATTGGGCCTAAGTAGATTCCAGCCTCTAAGTCTAAATGCCTTTTTGTAGGGTTATGGGGTACACTATAATGATGCAAATTTCTAAATCAAAAATGTGAGATAGTCAACAAGATAAAGAATAATTTATTCCATAAAAAAGTGACATAAGAAATAAAGAGATAAGAATTTCTGTGAATTAGAAGAGATTTAAAGGACAGCAACAAGGGGGACTGGGTGGCTCAGTCTGGTGAGCATTTGACTTCGACTCAGGTCATGATCTCATAGTTTGTGAGTTCAAGTCCTGTGCTGGGCTCTGTACTGAGAGCTTAGAGCTTAGACCCTGCTTCAGATTCTAAGTTACCCTCTCTCTCTGCCCCTCCCCAGCTCATACTCTGTCGCTCTCTCAAAAATAAATTAACATTAAAAATAATTTAAATACAGTGTATAGGTTACCTTGGATCCTGATTCAAAAAACAAACATAAAAATACATTTATGAGGTAATTAGAAAAGTGTGAATATGGAAAAGAATCAGATACTAAGGAATTATTTTGAATTTTGTTACATATGTTTTATGTTGATAATTCTATCTTTTAAAGTTACCATTGAAGAATTTACAGGTAATATAATAATACTTTGAAATGGAAATGAATAGATAAAACCATATTAGTGACATGTTGATAGTTTGGGAAGCCAGATGGTGGCTAACTGAGATCCATTATTCTATCCTGTCTAGTCTTTCGCACACTGGAAACATAAATACATAACCAGTAGTTTTCTGGATTTAGTTCACTGGCCATATTTTGCTAAATTTTACTCTGAATTAACATCAACTCATTGGTGAGGACTGACTAAACCAATACTGGTAGTAATTTAGGTTTTTAAAAGTTTTTTTTTTTTTAAATATACTACCATGTGATAAGCTCTTTGGAATTTACAATTATGAATTTGATATTATGACTGCCCTGAAGAATCTTCCAGACAAGAAGTGGTATAAAACACACACAAATGAACAGTTAGTTTAGTTTTTGGTGTATGAACAGCCTCAAATATTCATACTGATTTGCACTCCAATGCTATCTTACTTTTAATAGATTTAAGATGTCATAGCAAGTCAAAAATTGATGTTTTCTGCCTAGATATTTTTGGTCATTGTATCAAGTTGAATTATACTGCCTATTAGTTATAATTCAGGCATTATAATTCATTTTTCAGGTGTGACAAAACAATAGAAGAGAAATTTTTGTTCTATTTAGCATAGGTTTTAAAAATAAATGGTAATTAGTAGCATAAAGGAAAATTAACTTAATGTAATGAGAGTTCGAAACAAAACACTAATCTTGTTCCTGTAAGTTAATTACTGAACATGGGGGTGCACGGCTGCAAGGGATTCCTTCTCAGGAAGGGGCCACGCACCTGTGAAAATGTCCACATACCGGATGAGAGGAATTTTGTGGCCAGAACGGAGTTTGAGACATTGGTCTAGTAACCACCTCACATGAATTTGTGTCCAAGTCTTAGGTAGTAAGCATTTGAAACAGAAATTTTAAAAAGTGATCAGCCAGGCATATTTACAATTTCAAGCCATTACTCAGCTTATTTAACTAGACAAAGTGACACCAAACACCCATATATACTTTCAGTGGTGGAAAAAGTTTTGTTACACTTTAGCGGTGCAGTTTTGGTATAAAGTGTCACTGGCAAAAACGTTTTTTGGGGAGACGTCAGTGGGATACAAGAAACACACCATTCAGGACAGTAGTACTGAGTCACCCATACGTGGTTTCCTGGCAATATCAAAAAAGATATCCTGAGGAGACATGGAGGAAAAATCCACCCAGTATATATTTTAGGTAACTGTACAATTTAGTAATTTCGTAGTAATTAGAGGAATTGGGGTAGAATTTAGAAGAGAAGGGCATAGAAACGTGGGCTCTACTATACTTCAACTTTTTAACTTTAGCACTCTCAAAAGAGCATTAAGGTTTCTAAATACCAACTGTTGTGATTGCTATTTTATCTACATGGTCTGTTGAGCCCATTCATGCACAGCCTTTCTTCTGTTCTTCATTATCTGTTTATAAACTCTTCTACATGCATATGATTTATGTCCCTTATCATTGTTTTTGCTTTTCTCTAAGACACATAGATGTGCCCTATCCAGTTGATCTTTATTCTTTGATTACTCCCTGATGTTTTAGTTTCTTATCTTTCCTCAAAACTGAAGAAAGTAATTACCTTAGAGATTGATATCTTCATTCCTGAAAAACACATATTAACACATCCTTTTAAAATTAATTCATGTTCCAATATCAGTCCAAACTTTATCCCCATGACAATTCTGAAAATTTCACCTTCTGATATAGTAGAAGGATTTAAAATAGTTGGCATTTTTGCAGTTGTTAATACTCTACACAAGAAATTATTTTTATAATGCATCAGACAGTAGAACATTGAAAAAGGGAATATTCTAATAAAATAATAGGAGCAGGGCTCTTGGGGCTCAGTTGGTTAGGCAGATGACTTCTGATATCGGCTCAGGTCTTGATCTCAAGGTTGTGAATTTAAGCCTTCCATTAAAAAGACACACACACACATACACACACACAGAATCCTAAACTAAACCAAAGCAAACTAAACTAAGGCAAACTAAATTAAACTAATCTAAATTAAACTAAAATGGAAGCAGCAACAAGTTTCTAGAACTCTGCCCAAAAGAACTTACATTTTATGTTTATTTATTTTGCTTTTCTTGTTTTTTCATTTTTTTTGAAGTCTAGAAATCTAGATAAACCAAACATATTTTTCACTTAAGTTTCTGGTTTTTTCTATCTCTGAATTCTAATGTAGATAGTGCCCAAACACATGGAAACGTTTCTCTGTATTATGACTTCATCAAAACTTTTCTTTTTGGTTCTATTCTATTTAAAAATAAAAATAAATATTACAACAGCTTGTCAACCCCCACCAGTAATCTATTTTCAGAAAAGGCTCATCAAACTGTCCAGGAAGAAAAAAAATTCTTCTAAATGTATTGTCACTTAAGAGTTTTCAAAGTACTTTTAATATTTTACCAATATGCTCACTCAGTTCCTAATTATTTTTGGATCCTGCTGAGTAATTTTCTCAGCTTCTTAGTGTGGTGATTTGCATTCCTTCTCACATCTGGGCTCTTTCTCTGCCTTTTATTTTTTATTGTTTGGATTGACATAGGAGCTTCAATTTTCTCTTCTTAAGAAGACAAGATAATTTTTTTCTTAAAAATGAATATTGCCTACAAACATCTAAGTTGTCTCTAGATGGCTTATGTTTCCTTGCTTACAAAATGCAGCAGTAAGTATTGCCTTGTTTTCCTTTGTCAGAAAATGCTGGCTCTTGGATTTTGAAAAACAAAACAAAACATATATTCCTAGTTTCTTTCAAGAGGGAATGCATGAAACTTATTTTTAGATGAGACGAATGGCTTTCAGACAATGATGGGAATAACTAAAGAAAATTCATGACTACGTATTTATTTTTTGAAAGCATTTTCAATAAGATATAAGGCTATCTTTTCCAATATAAGGTTAGATTTTGAATCACTTGACAATGAACTTCTGTCACTTTACCACAAAGGATTTCAAAATACCAAGATGACAGCTATGACAATGATAACAATGATGATGATGTCCACCTGCAAAAGGTTGCTACTGTTTCTTTTTGTTATATTTGATATGTAACATCTTAAAATTAAACAAGATCATTATGCCTTCATGATTCAATTAATAGAATCCTGACTTATTCTTTAGCCAAGTTTGAGAAATACCACCTTAAAGTCAATCCTGTATGATTTATAATATTATAATTATTTACATATTTTCTTGTGTCTTACATATTTGTTCCTACTGACTGAAGCTTTGTATGGCCAAGAGACACATCTTTTTCTTTTTATATTGGCATTTAACTAGTTCTTAGCATACAGGGAAGAGTTTTCAATAAATCGTCAGTGAATGAATTAGTGAATCTCTAACATATTTGATTTCTTATGACTGTTCTATAGCAATACAAAATTATTATTCACTTCTTCAGTATTTTGAATATAAAGCAAAATCTTTTTGGAAGGATTTAGATTCTAAGGATTTCTATTTCATATTGGACAAATTTCCAAAATATTTGTTTTTCAAAATGGTTATCTATATGTAATATTTAAATATAAAACTGAGTAAGTTCAATTATTTGACAGCTTTAAAATTTATTTGTAAACATTAAGAAATTCGCTTGGGAATAGTTCAAGAGAAATTTATAAACAAGTGGTTAAGTAGTCTTATATTGAATGTGTTAGAATGATAGAATGGGATTATAAAGCAACTAGTGAAAATAATTGTCCCAGAAGCAATGTGGACGCTCTTGAAACAAATGATAAAAATAGAATATCTCAACAAAGACATAAAACATAGAAAAATCAAATTGGAATTTTAGAATTAAATGCAATAGCTCATGTATAAATCTCACTAGATGGCTCAAAAAGAGAATGAGATTAGAGTACACTTATCATGATGAGCACTGAGTAATGAATGTATAGAATTGTTGAATCCCTATATTGTATACCTGAAACTAATATGACACTGTATGCTAAGTATACTGGAATTAAAATTTTAAATTTTAAAAATAAATACAGAAAGATATCTCCCAAACTTCCTATTTTATTTAAAAGTAGAACAAGTGAACTTGAATTTAGATTCATAGACATTATCCAGTGTGTATAAGAGAGGAAAAATAACATAAAAAATGACTGAGGGGATGCCTGGGTGGCTGAGTTGGTTAAGCAGTCAACTCTTGGTTTTAGCTCAGGTCAAGATCTCACTGTTTCTGAGTTTGAACCCTGCAGCAGGCTCTGCGCTGCACGTGCAGAGTCTGGTTGAGATTCTCTCTCTTTCCCTCTCTCTCTGCCCCTTCTCTCTCTCTCTCTCTCTCTCTCTCTCTCTCTCTCACTCACTTACTCTCAAAATAAATAAACTTAAAACGAAATAAAAGATGACCGAGTTTCAGGACACGTGCAATGATAACAAAATGTTAGAGATCTAGAATGAGAAGAGGTGGATGATGGGCAGCCAAAAACATTTGAAGAAACAACAGCTGAAAACCTCTCAAATCAGTGAATGACATAAACTTACTGATTCAGGAATATTAGCAACACCCTAGTAATGTAAATATAAAGAAATTTGTGGCCAAGGACATCATGACCAAATTCCTGAAAACTAAAGTGAAACAAAAAAATATTTTAGATAATCATAGAGAAAAAATGCAGTGTTTATTAAGAACAACTTTTTTTAAGATTTTGCTTTTTAGTATGTCTACACCCTATGTGGGGCTTGAAACCACAACCCCGACATTCAGAGTCACATGTTCCACCAACTAAGCCAGCCAGGTGCCCCTATGAGGAAAAACAACTTAAGCCACAATGCATTCTTATGTAGATATCAGAAGGAAGTGGTACAATAGTTTTCAAGTGTTGAAAGAAAATAACTGACAACCTAGATTTTAATCGCCAGTAAAAGTATTCTTCACGAGTAAAGGTGAAATTAATACATTCCTAAATGGAAGGAGAATGAAGAGTTTGACATTAGCATACTTGCCTCTAAAAGACTTGACAAAGACAAGTTGATAATGGAATGAATTTGTAACATCAAGAAAGAAGAAAGAGCAAGTTGTGGATAAATATATATTAAATGAATAAATTATGCTTTTCTCTTGTGTTTTTAAATTGTATTTAACAAATGAAAGTCATATTAATATACACAAATACTTAGGTTAATCTTAAAGGCATTATTCTGAGGGGGCAAAAAGGCAATTGTAAATATTAGATGATACATAATTTTATCTCTAGAATAATCTCTAAGTAAAATTTATAAACATGGAACAGAATTCAGTAGTTGCCAGGAGTTAGGCTTGGAATAAGACTATAACTATTAAGCAGGTAGGGGGGCAAGGGAATGCCTGGGTAGCTCAATGGGTTAAACGTCAGACTTCGGCTCAGATCGTGATCTCAGTTACTGAGTTCCAGTCCTGTGTCAGGCTCTGTGCTGACAGCTCAGAGCCTGGCGCCTGCTTCAGATTCTGTGTTTCCCCTCTTTCTCCACCCCTCCCCAGCCCATGCTCTTTTTCAAAAATGAAATAAAAACATTAAAAAATGTTTAAAAGGGTATAACTATTAAGTTACAACACAAAAGGATTTCTTTGTGGTGATAGGAGAGTTCTGTATTGTGACTGTGCTGATAGCTACATGGAATTATGCATACAAAACTTTATAAAACTTTGCCAAAATTTTTTTAAATGCATGTAAAAACTGATGAAATATAAGAATCCAAGCATGGTTTTCTGAGCTAAATTGTATGCTAATGTCAATTTTCTGTTTTCAATAATGCGCTGTGATTGTATACGATGTGATCACTGAGAAAGCTAGATGAAGACTCCATGGGAAATGTATGCACTACAATTGCACATTATTGCATGGCAACGTATTTAAAATAAAAATACAGAAAAATGCATCAGTACATATTTCTTCCTCTAATTTTCTGATCTTAGGTTGTATTGTTTAGGAAAGTCTACCAGAGAAATTTTCTGACTCTGGAGTAGTCTGTGAAAAAAAAATTGTTTATTGATTCAATATGTTCATTAGATAAACGACCACATACACTTTCTAACTTTTAAACATTTTAGGTAATTGTTGTTGAATTTGTCTATTTTATAAAGCTGTCTACTCATTGGTGTAAAAAGAATTCCATTATTAACATTGTAATCTCTCTGCATTTAATACATAGTCATGGACTGTCTTTTGTTAATGACTTTGTAATTCATTGATTCTTCTTTTGTATTGGTAAATTAGCTATTGTTTTATTATTATTCTATTTAAGTGAATAGTAAAGTTGATTTCATTGATTTTTTTAATATTTATCATGTGTTCCATTTTATGGATTTCTACTTTTGTAAGATTATTTATTTATTTTGAGAGAGACAGAGACGGTACAAGTGGGGGATGGGCAGAGGGAGAGAGAACCCCAAACAAGCTCTGCACTGCCAGCCTTGAACCCATAAAGCCATGAGACCATGGCCTGAGCTGAAATCAGGAGTCAGACGCTTAACCAACTGAGCCACTCAGGTGTCCCAGGGATTTCTGCTTTTATCTTTACTTTTCTTCTTACTTTGTATTTAGTTTCTTCTTTTTTCTAGATTTTTAAGTTAGAAACTGAAATTGTTGTTTTTAGATTTTAAACGTGTTTAATAGAAATCTATAGGAGTATTGATTTTTTTGTATCACACATTTTGATATGTTGTGTTTTTATTTGTATCAATTTCACAATAAATTTTAATTTTATTTCAATTTTATTTTAATTGTATTTTTTTTAAGTTTGTATATTTATTTTGAGAAAGACGGAGAGAGAGAGCACAAGTGGAGGAGGGGAGAATAGAGTGAGGAACAGAGGATTTGATGCTGGCTCTGTGCTAACAGACATCCCAGTGAGGGATTTGAACTCACTAACTGTACGATCATGACCTGAGCTGAAGTCAATGCTTAACCTGCTGAGCCATCCAAGTGCCTGGCCAAGTTTCTTTTAAAAGTTTATTTATTTATTTTTGAGAGATAGAGCACAAGCTGGAGAGGAGCAGAGAGAGAGAGAGACCCACAGAATCCAAAGCAGGCTCCAGGCTCTGAGCCCTCAGCACAGATCCCTATGTGGGGCTTGAATCCACGAACCATGTGATCATGACGTGAGCCGCGGTCAGATGCTTAACTGGTTGAGCCACTCAGGGTCCCCAAATTGGCAAATCTTTAACAACAGATTGAAATATTCAAATCTATGATTTGATAGATTAGCTTCGTTCTCTCTGAAGGTGATGAATTAAGTAAGTACAAAGCAATCAGGATATAGATAATTTTTAAAATATTAGCAAACGATAAATATAAACCAGATTCTTCACAACAAGAGTATGTGCATTTTGCTATAGTCACGTGTGGTCTACTTTGATTGTTGCCCACACACCAAGCCACAAAAGGAGGCTCAGAGTAAATCAAAGAGCTCGGTCATCATCCACATTCTTTGACATCAATGAAATGATCACCCAATGTAAAATATTAAAATATACTCGTTAATAAACAACAGAACAAAGATCAAATTAGGATGAACATCATGAGCAATTTAGAGCTGAAAACAGCATCAATATAACAATTCTATAGGATTAAATAGGGAGTAAATTGAAAGAATTTACCATTAATGTTGGTATTTGGTAAGATTCAATATTAATAAGTTGAGCAACTATCTTTAAAAATGAGAAAAAAATGACTGAGTCAAACTAACAAAATAAATCTAAGAAAATAATAAACATAACAGCAGAAGTTAATAGAGATTGTTTTAAATCTCCTTATCAGAAGTCATCTTCCTGACTCCAAAATCAGGTTAACACCAGGAGTTTCTTTTATAGTCTTTATTTTCCTATTCTTACACACTGAGCTAGCTTAATTCTTCTCTCCTTTGTAATTATTACAAGAGAAACATTTGACTTTACATGTTCTCCATGCAGCTTCTTAATCCTACTATTTGCTAAACCCTCTAACACAGATGAGGACAGTGTTGATCTTTTGTAGAGCTGGGCTGGATTTATTTATTTTCTTCTTATGCTTCACATCTATTCTTTTTAAATTCATGTCATGCCTTCTTCTGTCTCAGATCTCTTCTTTGGTTTGCTAGAGTATGTACATATGTAATTAGTTTCTGGAAAATGTGTATAATGTATGTATTTTCTTTATTTACTCCCATCTAAAAACTATAAAAACGTTCCCTTTGAAACTTTGTTTTCTGGTCACTTCTAGGATCCACTTTGCTGAAAAGAGGTCTCCTGTTAATTACGTTTTACTTTTTCTGTCGTTGGTAGCTTATATGTTTACTTTTAAATTGTTTTCTTGCTTTTGAATTTTATCTGAATATTTAAGCCCTCTGCTTTCTAAAATTTTTTTCTATTTACTTTTGTGTCCTTTCCCTATTTCGTCAATTACTTCATTAAAATATTTTTTTTTAATTTGGGTATTTTTTTATTTATATCTAAAAGGATAGGTTGATTAATAGAAGTACAGGCCATCACTTCCACTCCTCTGCTAAGCTGTCCCCCTTAAACAGCTCACTTTCAGCTTGTATGGTGCCTAAGAAATTCTTGTGATAATTCACTTAAGGGTGTAAATTGGGTCACAAGCAAATAAATGTGTCAAAATAAGGAGAACGCAGTTTGAGAATTGACTTTCCAGCAGAAATATGCCAATCCAAGTTAGATTCCTTAATGGTTAGCTGTTAAAAGTTGTTTTTTCAATTTAAATATAGGGCTAAATACATTTCACTAGCAGTCCTAGGATCGATTATCATGATTTCTGTGACTTTTGTTTTCCCCAAGTCACAATGCATATCATATTCCTTTACATGTTCTGGAATAAAGCACCCTCAACTTTAGTTTCTTAAAGTTTTTTTTTTTCATGTTTATTTATCTTTGACATAGAGAGAGAGAGAGAGAGACAGGCACGAGCGGAGGAGGAGCAGAGAGAGAGGTAGACACAGAATCCCAAGCAGGCTCATCCAAGCTCAGAGCTGTCAACACAGACCCCCAAGCAGGGCTCAAACCCATGAACCCGGATATCATGGCCTGAGAAGTCAGAGGTGTAACCAAGTGAGCCACTCAGCCCCTGCCCTCTTTTTTAAATTTATTTATTTAATTTTATTTTTAGCTTTAGTTTTTAAAGCTATCACGGGGTCTTATAGTTCTCCTATTCTCCAAATATTCACCAGTTCCTAAGCAACTAAGCAACCCTTCCTTATTCATTTTGCCTGTTTTCCGCTTTCTATGTAATGATCATATTACTAATATTCTAAAATAGTAGGGAGGTGAATCCGTTAGATCAGTCCATCATCTTAAAATTTAAATATTTATTTTAAAACTAATATTTTTTATTTTTTAATAGTTTATTGTCAAATTGGTTTCCATAACACCCAGTGCTTTCCTCACAAGTGTCCCCAAAACTAATATTTTTTCAAGACATCAGTAATTTCCTCTGTCAGTTCAATCTGTAGAAATACTTTCAGCTTCTCAGTACGTGGCCAACTTTTATTACTATGTTTCCCTATTTTTAATCAAAACTTACACATACATACACACGCATGTGCATAGGCATGCACATTAGATCTATGTATCTACACGTTTCCATTGGTGTTTGGTAAAAGGGTCATTATTATCATTGTTTATTTATTAATCATTAATTATTTTTGAAATTTTACTCCTTACCACTTCTTGGTCACCAGATTACTAATTTCTAATCAGAAAAGAAAACTATAAATAACTTAACAACCCTGACTCAAATGTACTCAGTTGCTTGGGAAATAATTCATTTATAAATAAAAAATAGTGTCATGACAAGATTCTAAAGCTGTATGAAAATGATATATTATTTTAACTAATTAAGGTAGCTTTAACTTTTTATGTAAAATTTGGAGAGATTATGATAAGTATTATATTTTGCCACCAACTGCAGTTGTGAAAAAAATACAGGCATTTACAGTGAAGGGAGTCAGATTTCAATTTCTTGTTATCAAAGCTAATGCTAAGTGGTTTGCATTTCAAAAAGTTTTATCCTTTGGGAGAAGCAATAATAATCAGGGAAATAAATAGGAAAAATTCACTAAAAGAAAGTAAGAACTAAAGGAATTTTCTGGATAAATTTTGTTTAGTCAAATAATGACTGTGGAGACAAAATACTTTTATACTATTTATGATATATTGAATTCTGGAACTTTTAACAATCAACACTTAGCTATTAGTTCTTCTAAATTAAATGCAGCCTGGATTTATAAGCATGATTGAGCTGTGGAATT
>PJEM01013153.1:0-42590 GCA_004023845.1 Helogale parvula
CAGGAAAGGGCCTGGTATGTTTGTAGAACATATTTGACCAGAACCTAAAGTGCACCGAAGGGTGGATAGGAGAGGAAGCTGGAGGGCTGGCTTGGGACGAGAGTATGAAGAATTCGGAGTTGACGCCCTAGGCTAGATAGAGCCATCAGTGTTTGTAGGTAGCTGCAGGCATTTTAGAAAAGGAAAATGTTCTGGAGCAGCGGGAGGAAGATGGGGGTGGGAGCACACAGAGGCAGTTACGAGACTCTGCACTGGTCCAGGCAAGAGAGTGAGAGGCAGAGCGAGAACACAGGCCTGGAGGGTGCCAAGCTCTGATGTCGTTGAGGGCAGGCCAGGAGGAGCTTCTGGAATACAGACGGGGTGTGTATGTGGGGGGGTAAGGAAAGAGTGAGGGTCCTTCATAACTGCTTGAAAATACACCTATGGAAACAGACATCAGGGGCGCCTGGGTGGCTTAGTCGGTTAAGCATCCGGCTTCAGCTCAGGTCATGATCTCACGGTTCGTGGGTTCAAGCCCTGCATCGGGCTCTGTGCTGCCAGCTAGCTCAGAGCCTGGAGCCTGCTTCAGAATCTGTATCTCCCTCTCTCTCTTCCCCTCCCCTGTTCACAATGTCTCTCTCTATCTCTCAAAAATAATTAAAAACATTAAAAAAAAAAGAAACAGACATCGTCTCGTTAAGTTTGATGGGCACACATTAGCAGAATGTGTTTATTTCCATGGTTCTTCCAAGTCCTTCCCATCTCCTGGCAATGAGGTGTCCATTCATTTCTTGCTGGTGCCCTTACCTGAGCCCAAATCCCCATCCCCATCAGAAGTTGGCCAGATTTGCCTCCCCTGGGTTAATCATCACCCCCTAAAACAATAATAAGGCAAAAGCATATAACTGAATCAGATCAGCTATGCTCAGAAAAGGAGATTCAGAGATAACCCCATGACATGCGTGGACATTCATTACGCTCAGAAACCTTGTGAATGAAATGCAGACAAGTGTTCATCAGGTTTGGAAGTGACCCACGTGGCCAGGACAGAGGCTCAGAGTCTGCTCCTGTTTGTACCTCCTGGTGACAATGGAATTTTCTATCAGCCTCCAGTTGGTCTTTACACGAAATTAATATTTTTAAAGGCCAGACTCCTGGCTTCATTTTTCACTCCGACAGCCTCTGAAATGCAGACGGATTTTGCACCAGATTGGCTTCTTCCCTTTTGTTTCAGAAGGAGTTTCATTTTGTCCCCCCAGCACCTGTGTGCAGACCAACGCGTTGCCTTTGGAACGAGCTCATGAGGAGAAGGGGCTCTGATTACAATACGAAGCTCTGTGAACTGGACCTTCGATGAGCCTGCGACCTGCCCTCGCGCTGGGCTTGGGGGGTGGAGACCCGGCACAGGCGATCAATGGTTCCCCATGGCAAGTGTGGGCAGCCTCACCGGCTTCGGTTGAAGCTGGGAGCGAAGAGTTTACAGAACGACGACCTGTGTTTAGACATTTTCATCTTGCTGTTGTTGATTTTAAATCGAAAGAAGTATATGTTTCTGCCCTAGAAATCTTACAATGTACCAGCACTGCCATTCACTAAGCTAAGCCTTCTGCAAACAATCTCTTCCATGCCCAGGTTCCCTGGTCAGTGCCTTATATGCTCAAGTGTTTTCTAGCTAACCGGTGTGTTCTGCGTGAAAGGGGCATCTGGTAACCTCTGATTTAGGGCCTCATGACTTTCCTGGTTCTTGGGATGTAACACATACTGGGGACACTAAGCTAAATGACTAGAGTGTTTCCTTCAACAGACTCACAAACTATAGGAAAGGAGGAGGGTGAGTCCATGGATTCACAGACCGAGGTGGCGAGACGTGAATGAGATGGACTGGGCATCAGGGAAGCACCGAGGAGGAGAGCTCAGCCAGCCTGGGAAGTCAGAGGTGTCCTGCAGAGAGGGAGGCTTAGTCTGAGTTTGGTAGGACAGACAGGGGCTGGCTGGACAGTGAGTGGGAAAGCTGGGGGACCCTCCAGGTGAAGCTTGAATCCTAGAATGGCCTGGCATGTGGAGGATGGCAGGTGGTGGGTCCCTTTGGGATGGAGTGAATGTGGAGGAGTAGAGAGAGGAAGGGAAGGGGACGGGGGGCATCCTCAGATGAGAGTTGAGGGAATGGGCCTTTTGTGGCCTTGAGGTTCCTGCCCTCCCTTGAGATTCTGCCTCTGGAGGTGACATGCCAGGAACACCAGCCAGATGAGAAATGATTAACTAGACTGTTAATATCTGGGGGGCAGAGTGCTATTGTAAACTGGACACCAGGACTTCACAAGATCCTATGTCCTGCCCGAACAGACAGGACTACGAGGGCCAATCCCCTGCCTGGCTAGGGGCATGCTTAGACCCCGGGAGAAGGCCCAGAGGACCTGCTGGACCTGGTGGGAGAAAGTGGAGAAGGAAGAATGGAGCCGATGTACTGTTTCTGAGGTGCGGAGATCCTATTCACCAGTAGACATGGCCCAAAGGATGTTCCAGACTCTTACGATCATTGAGCACCTTATTTTCCTATAAAGAGAATGAATAAAGGGTTCCAAGAGGAGCAGAAGTCCCCATCCCAGCAGGCTTCCCCATTGCATGTGGGAGACATGCTATGTGCATCGAGGTACAAGTTGAGGAAAGGGGAAGAAAATTCTCTCCTTTCTCAACAAAGGGTGCATGTGAAGGAGTACCGTGGGCAGAGGAGCAGGAAATCAGGCACGAGGCATTTCCTCCAGAAACGAGAAGAGCACCTTGATACGGCCAGGCCAAAAGACCCACACCTTGTAGGACGCCCATTTATGGGACTTGAATTCCCACAGTCCAACTCGGGAGAGGGATGAACTCGATTTTCCAGCCCTGAAGAGCTTCTCACGCATGCTTAAAAAGTCAGTCAAGCCCTCATCTTGAATGGCGTGTGGTAGATACAGTGCAAAGCTACAGAATGAGGACTGGACACTGAAAGAAGAAAAATCAGACAATGTAAATGAAAAAGAAAAGTCATAAGCCAGGGAAGAATAAATCAGCTGAAAGCAGTCAAGAGGAGGGAGAGTGCCCTGAGATCCTCAGGCAGCCAGAGAAAAGTATAAGAAAGGGAGTAAAAATCCATCACCTTCACCCACCACATAAAGATTGCATTTCTCAGATGTGTCACTGCCTTGTCCTTCCTCTCAGGGAGTTCCTGAGCATTCATCCAGGCAGAGAACAGGAGATGAATTAAATGTCACCGAATGTCCTCAAGGAGTGGAATCATTTGTGACAAAGGAGCACTCTTGGGTAGAGAAGAAGCTTGGTAATCAGTCCTCTAGAAAAGCTCTACAAGCAAGAAAAAAAAACCAAGAGCAACAGAGGAGGGATGGGAAGCCCTGGGAGGGATCTGAGAACAGGGTTATTGTGGCTGAAAGAGCAGAGTGTGCCTACGGCAGAGATGAGGGCTCAAGAAATCCCATGGGTCACGTCCAGTGGGAGTCTGGGGTCAGGGTACTTTGAGGGAATCAGTTTTAGCCAGAAATGAAAGACCCTTGGGCCAGGTGTGACCTGCTTCTCTGGAGGCCAAGGGTCTGAGAAGGATCACAGGGCCTGAAGAGTTTTGATGAGCTACACACTTGCAAGAATACCTAGACACCTGACAGGTTCAGAGCACAGGAGCTATGCAGGCAGAGACTCAAAGACAGGGAAAATTGACAGACAAAGCAAGAGACTCCCTCTGCCGCGGTGGCCCTGTGTGGTATGTATCTTGTCTCTACCTGAGACAAGCTCTCACTGGGGACAACAGTCCACAGCATTTCCAACAGGACATGAGGGCTGGAGAGCCAGGGAAGGGCTGCCCTTCCTCCCCACACCCCCATGCTCTTCTCTCAGCCTTGTGCAGAGATCTCTGAATGTGTCAGGCAATATTTTCACCTCTTTGCCACCTGAGTTAACGCTCAGACCAAATGTCACTTTTTCAAAGACCTCCTCACCCCCTTATGCCCCTAATCTGGGTTTATGCCGATGCTTTATTGCCACAACACTTACACATTGCTCCCCAGCCATGTGGGTACCCCCCATTCCCCCCTAGTTGCTGAAATCCTTGAAGTCATGGACTGGGTCCAAGTCTGCATCCTGGGGTTTCACAGGGTGCTCGGTACAGAGAGGGCCCTTGATGTGCGGCGACAGTAATAATAACAGCAGTGGAGGTGCTGGTAGTCCCCACCTGATACTGACCACTTACAAAGTACCAGGCATTGTGCTAACCATTTCACGCACTTGACCGCGTCTTGCCTCATAACTGCTTTGTGAAGATGGACTACATCCCCATTTTGCAGACATGGAAGCTAAGAGGTGAGGTTGCTTGTCTAAAGTCCCACAGGAAGGATCAGAAGGGACAGAGATTCACACCTGAATCTCTCAGATTCCAGGGTCTACACTCACAGTCACTTCACTGAAGAGACAAAATGACCTTTCCTGCTGCTTCTCCTGAGTGACTGTGGTGCCAAGTTACTCAGACAGGTGGTGAGTCAACCCTGACCGAAGGCAGGAAATAGGGCAGGTGGCTTGGTTTGGGTGGTCCTAATCCCCTCAGTCTGTTTTCAAGATAGATTACGTGCCTTCCTACAAGCAGTTTTTCCTGGAGAAAAACCCACATGTCAGTCGAGAGGATAGAAGAACATGTACAGTTTCCATCAATCTTTGTGGCTGATGCACATCATCAGGGGAGGTGGGATGACCGGCACCCTCCCCTGGCCCCAACAAACCTCAGCTTAGCCAATGGGTGGGCTTGATAGTAAAATGTGAACATCTGAAATCTAATTAATGCATTTGTTCACAATCCCTTTTCCCCTTTGAACAGCACTTTAAATTCAGGTGGGTTTTTTTTTTTTGTTTGTTTGTTTCCAAGATAGAAAAATAGCGCTTCCAAAAAAATTTTTCCCCCTCCAACAGCATTGAGTTTGCAGTGTCCATCCCAGGAGTCCACCCTGGTTCCATAACTCTCAGATCCTCTAAAGAATAACCATCACCCCAGGGCACCCACATGGCTTAGTCAGTTAAGTGTCCGACTTTGCCTCAGATCATGATCTCATGGTTCGAGAGTTCGAGCCCCGTGTTGGTGTATCTGCTATTAGCAGAGAGCCTGCTTCAGATCCTCTGTCTCCCCGCCCATCCTCTGTGCTCTCTCTTTCAAAAATAAACAAACATTAAAAAATAATCATTACCTCAAAATTAGTAATACTGCACATAATCATAACTTAATGATGCTTCTCCATATGACTAGGATCTGTTGGGTGATATGGCTTCTAAGAAAAGGAAGATACAGGTATGTACGACTTCTTGCCCTTCTCTGCAAATCCACCGTTTATGGAATATGGCAGCAAGAAGCAGCACTCACATGCATACTCTGCACTTGTGATCATCAAACAGACCTCACAGACCAGCTCATCCAAGCCTCTTCCTTGGATTACAGGCAAGGGGGCATACCCAGACAGAAAAGGGAACTTGTCCAAGGCTTCTCAGCCTATCAGACACAAGCTCAGGCCACAATTCAGCCTCTCATTCCTTATGGCTGTCCCACAGTCTAACCAAATATATATTTCTCAGGGCTATTTATTCTAACAGCAGCATAGTATTTCCAGCTATGTTTTCAGATGCAAGTTGGCACCTGGTATTAAATTTACTGTAGCACAAACATAATTTATTACTTGACATTCTCCTCCCTTCAAGATTGCTTTTTTCCTAAGACTCTTCTACCCAAAAGAGGCAGAAACACTCCATGGGGGTGTTAGCGCACAGACTTCAGAGAAACCCTTTACCCAGTCTACACTGCATGAAGGTTCACTAAGAGAAAAGACAACCCATCAAACCAGGTTACGTTCTATTCAAAGCCTTACATCTGCAGGATTGTTCATTTTCATGAGCTTCTTCTTACTCAGGCAATTTTATGTATGGCCACCAATGTTTCATGAAATAGGCAGATAGATATTAAATATATAATGTTATTTAGAACCCAAATGTAACCCAGTGTTTCTCCTCAGTCCAAGATACTTGCCTCTTATCTACTTCAGTTACATACGATATCGGTGTTATTGGTTATTTGTGTGTGTGTGTGTGTGTGTGTGTGCACACGCGTGTGCTAATTGTGTGTTACTATAGTTGAAGTCTCCAGTGATGGAAAGATGAAATGTCCTCATGTCCGGACAAGGATCCCTAACCCCCCTCTGGCCTAATCAGGAATCCCAGTGCCCTCTCTGGTCAGAAGGCTCTAGTTCTGAACTATCCTTTCCACACCGAGAATTCTATTGTCACCAGGGCCTCCCCATAAAGCAAAAGACTAGACCCTTTACAAGGCTGGCTTTTCCCCAGTACAGCTGACACACCATGTTACATATTTTCAGGTGTACAATATTATAATTCAAAGTTTACACATTAGGCTGTGTTCACCACAAATGTAGCTACCATCTGCCACCATATATTGTCATTACAATATAATCTTGAGAAAGAGAAATAAAGCTGAGGTGTCATAATTCCAGATTCCAAGATACACTACAAAGCTGCAGTACTCAAAACAGGGTCACAAAAACAGACACATCGATCAATGGAATAGAAGAGACAGCCCAGAAATTAATCCGTGATCATATGGGTTAATATTGCAAAGAAGGCAAGAATATAAAAAGGGGACAGACCGTCTCTTCAATATATGGTGCTGGGAAAACTGGACAGCCACATGCAAAAGAAGGAAACTGGACCACTTTCTAACACCATACACAAAGAGAAACTCAAAATGGATTAAAGACCTTACAATGAGACCCGAAACCATAAAAATCTTAGAAGAGAACACTGTCAGTAATTTCTCTGGAGAGAGAGAGAGCATGAGCAGGGGTAGGGCAGAGAGAGAGGCAGACACAGAATGTGAAGCAGGCTCCAGGCTCCGAGCTATCAGCACAGAGCCTGTTGTGGGGCTTGAACTCGTGAGACGCGAGATCATGACCTGAGCCAACATTGGACATTTAATCAACTGAGCCACCCAGGTGCCCCAAAGGCCTGGGTTCCTAATGCAGAGTTTTGTATTCCTTTGAGATCAAGACTGCGGAAGGCACTTGGGCTGGACAGTGAGCTCTCCAGGGTGCTGACCATAGCCTGTCCACACAGATTTCCCAGCATTCTGTATTCTGGGATCCCGGCACTCACTGTAACTCTCCTGGATTCCAATGTGTGACTGGAACTATTTTTTCTTCTTCCTCTCCTACCCTTTGGTTATCTGGATCCCCACCTCAGCTTTGTGCTCTGCCTTCAAACAGGTCAGTCAGAAGCACAGTAATGGTCTCTGAAAGAACGACAGAACAGCACTGGCATCGAGCTGTACAACATTGTAGTCGAAGACACCGCCACGGCAATCACCAAGCACCATTTATTCAGCACATACCGCGCATTAGTAGGAAATTTCGCTCTATACTCTCTTAAATTTCGTCACTGCTTTGTATATAAGGTGTTACCACCATTTTACAAATGAGAAGACAGAGGCTGGTTGAGATGAAACAATTTTGCCTAATTCTGCCTATGATCACTATAGAAAATAAATCAGCTTAAACATGTAAAGTGCTTAGAACAGCATCAACAGCTTAGTAAATGCTCAGTAAATGCTAGCTGCTAGTTGTTTTCCTTCCTACCTGGTGTTGCTATTGACTTAAATGTTGGGCCCCCATAGAGGGGGCGGAAATCTACTTTGTAGCACTGTCTCCCTGCCTCCAAGTTCTTCTGAAGGAGAGAGAGACAAGCTTGAATTAATTATTTTTTCAAGAGAAGAAAAGAAGAACAGTCAATCAAAAATGATCTTTTGGTTTGGGAATCACAGAAATTTTGAGAGGACACCTAAATAAAAGAAACAGATCCTCAAAAGCTATAGCATGAGATTTCAGATGATTAGACTTCATGGTTGTTCCAATTTGCTACACATACCTTTTCCCTTCTGCTCAACCCTGAGCCCGTGGAGGGGGCAACCATATGGACCAAGTGTTCTTGCTGCAGGGGTATAGCCTTTTGGGTCAGAGGTGGTCACCCCCCAAAGAGGAACCAACTTGTATTTAAGGTTGAGCCAATCTAAGTTACCTTTTGGGATTTTGGAATTGAGACTCTGAGACACTGAATGAATTGGTAGCAAGGCAAAAAGATGTTGACAGAGAGAAAGTAGCCACGTCATGGTAAAGGGCACAGAGAAAGAAGACCCGGGGCTTCCTATTGGCGAGGTCCCTGGAGTCATGCCACCAGCCGCCCTTTCCTGGAGAGCTGAGGAGCCGCTTGGAATCTTTGCCCACTGAATTGGCGAACTGAGTTTCTATTCCTTCCAAATGATCTTTGCCAAAACCTATGGTCAACTCAACCAATGTCTATTATGGTAAGACTGCACTGTGTAATTCTGCCTTCACTTCTAAGGATCATAAGAACGAGAAATTGCTGCATATTCACTGAGTAGAGGGTGTCACAGGGGACAGTGTACGAGAATGGAGAGAAGGCGGATTGTACTTGATGGGTATGTCTGTGGTTCTAAGTATTGGAAGAGCTGTCCTGTGGCACCAAGACAGCTTTCAACTTTGTGGCTTCAGGGTAAAGAGCTAGGGGCTAAGGATAAAAGTAATAGGGAAGACTAGAGTCTAAGCTCCATGACAGGAGGGACTTTGGGTATCTTGTTCTTGACTCTGCTCAACCTTCATCCAGGGACTAGCTCAGAGTAGCCACCCAATATGTACTTTTCACATGCCTAATTAAGGATGTACCAGACTCTATCCAAAGGAACCAGAGTGTTGTAGGAACTAAAATGGATGAGGGTTTCATGAGCACAAACCCCTTTCAAATCCCAAAGTCCAATGTTTCTACGGTCCTTATGGAAGGTAATAGACAACGTGCCCTCCATCATTTGAGGGACGACACATACATCAGTCAGCTGTTTGCTTCGCTTTAATAATTTATTTTTAGTTGTAAAAATAATTTTCGCAATCAGAGAATTTTGGAAGGCACAAAAGCATTTAGTTGTGAGGAAATGCAGTGAATTCAACTCATTGGGTTCAAAACCCTGTTCTTTGCGGCAGGACGAAGTTGCTTGACCATTCTGTGCTCTAATTTGGAAAATGAGTGTAATTCAGGTGTCTACCTCAGGGTTTCTGCTCTTTTAAATAAAGATGAGATAAAATAACCCATATGTGAAGATGAACACGGTGAGTGGCCATCGCCATCACTCTACAATGTTATGATGAGCTGTCATTCACCACAGAATTGCGTCGTGAACTTTTTAGAATGGAATCTCTGTGCCTCTCTCTTCATTCTGTCTTCCTAGTTTCATGCAATGCTTCTGATCAAAATTGCAGTGCTTTGAACAAGCAAGTTCCCTTTAGCTTCTTCCGTGAGCTCCCAGAGAGAGTCCCGGCTCCTCTGCAGCCTCCGGCATGACTTATTTATGAGACACAGACCTCGTGTGGGAGGCAGACGCGCAATCCTTCACGGCATTGGACGCTGACCCCTCTGCTCTGTTGCTGTAGATACAGAGAATCTGACATGGCTGCTGATATCCAGCCTCGGACCCCAGCACTGTGTGCGTGACCACAGACCTGTGGTCTCATTTAGCCACGGGGTAATTATTCAAAGACGTACTCTTTCTCATTAAATCCTAACGAGGGTCCACATCACTCACTCTAAGCCCTAGGTATTTTGACAGAGTTGAAAAAATGCCAACTAAATTTACTCACATACTAAACACTCAGATAAAGGCCATTTGGCTTTGGAAAAAAAGAGAAGTTTCACTTGTATTCATAAATGTTACATGCAGGCTCCGTTGACTCTCCAACTAGATGCAGATTTAAAATGTAAATTATTTAAAGTGCCTAAGACCTATGGTCCACGTTCCTTATTCTAAGGCAGGGACACATATATCACACATACATTATTCATGAATTAGGCACCCATTATACACACGGTGATGTCCCTAAAGGTGTAAGCTGTCAGGAAAGAGGCTATTGAATGTTATAGACAAATCCCTTCATTTTTTTGCCTTCAAGCTCAGTTTTTAATGGAAGGATCTTTCACAGGTATTACGTGTGTCTCTGTCTCCTACAGATGTCTGTGGCCACTGGTGGACCTCTCTGCTAACTGCTGCTGGCTGCCAGCACATCCAGATCCAAAGTTATGGCCTACCGACTCGGCCTTCCAACATCCTGCTAGACAGTGTGGTTCACTCTGCAATCTTAAGGGCTTTGCCAAAACCTATGGTCAACCCAACCAATGTCTATGATGATAAGACTGCACTGTGTAATTCTGCCTTCACTTCTAAGGATCATAAGAACGAGAAATTGCTGCATATTCACTGAGGAGAGGGGGTCACGGGGGACAGTGTATGAGAATGGAGAGAAGGCGGATTGTACTTGATGGGTATGTCTGTGGTTCTAAGTATTGGAAGAGCCGTCCTGTGGCACCAAGACAGCTTTCAACTTTGATCCCAAACTCTAGTTCCCAAACTATATGATATGATGATCCCAAACTCTAGTTCCTTCAACAAGAGGTCATTTATGGTGTTCAACCAGAAGGATTCCTGTTGCTGTGGGAATCCTCACTGGCATCAGGAAGAAATGACCGTGTATATTATCAGAGAAGTGGGGGGCATCCATTTGTAGGTAATGCTGCACAGTCACTGACGGCTTGGTGCTCGGTATTCCCCATGTCTCGGGGTACAGCCAGGAAAGAGAACTCTGGCTTTGGGGTGACAGATAGACCTCTGTGTCCTCACTCTGGAGGTCCTAACCAGTTCCTGTCTTCTATGGTTTTCTAGGGAAGACTCTGCCATGCAGAATGATCATAGCGTGTGCCTTCAGGACCTCTCTAATGACTAATGTTCAGGGGGCCGAGGATGTCTGGAGCCGGATGGTGCTGGGGTCAAACTGAAAGTTGATGTTAAGGATACCATCCAAGTACAGTAAGATCTAAGAAAATCAGCGCTTCCTGCTGGGACGCGTCCCCAGTGCCTCCCAGACTGAATTCCAGGGTCAATTTCTTACGGCACGCGGCAAGGTGTGTGCTGCCCTGGGAGCGTGGATGGCAAATTTCCTCTGTCCCTGTTTGCTGACATGCACTGGGCATTCAGGCCTGTCCTGCAGATAGCTTTGTTTGTTCAACATGGAGCAGTAGGTATAATCTAACATGTTGCCAGCGACAGGGGACTGTCATCATGATTGTTAGCTTTTGTGCTAAGCTGTGGACAGGGCAGTGGAGGCATGGGGATGAGGAGACATGGCCCAAGAGTTGCCTGGACATTTCCTTTGTTGAGAAGTTCCCTGGCATCAGCTGGCACCTTACACATCTACCTGCTGGAGTGAGGCGTGGCCCCCATGAGGACTCTGCCAGGTGAGTTACTGACGTCAGGGCCGATGTTGGTTCTAAGCGGTTTTCTTGATGTTGTGGAAACATGTGTGCTGCTCTCCATGTCCTTTGATTTGTCAGAAATACTCAAAACAAGAGAAGGAGCAGAGCGTGGTGATGGAAGACAAGCTCTGGATTCAAATCCTGACCGAGCCACTTAAGGGCTACGTGATTTCGGATGGTTTATCAGATCCCTTCAAGCTTCGATTGCATCATCTTCCTTTGGGCGAGAGGATGCGTGTAAAGTGATCTGCGTTCTCCCTGGTATACAGTAGGTGCTCAATAAATGTCCCTTCATAATGGTGAGGATCACGTGGGTTTCTTTAACTCACAGTGCCTCATCCCTGGTATTATGTTCCTCCTCTCCCTTCCTTACACTCACGTTGTGGGATCTCTTACCAGTTGAAAGCATGGATTTCTTTTTAGGGCTGGCTAACTTTAAAGCATATGCGATCTTTTTCATGATAACAATAATTAAAAACGATAATCGATCTGACTTGACGGTAGACCCAAATGGTCTCCCAAACCCTCGTTATGGTTAACGTTGAACAGTGCCGCAGGCAGAAACAAAATGAAAAACCGAAAGCGTGGTACTGTGCGTGCCTACGTATTTTTTCTCATTAAATCTCTTTGTAATTACATTTAAACTTAATATTGGCCTACAGGTTGAATTAATGAGGAAGGTAGGGAAAACGGTGGAAACACTGCAGGTACTAATCTTGCTTCCCCAGGCCTTAGCTTTGTCTGCCTCTGGTAAGCCCATGGTACCAAAATCATTTTTCATTGAAGAGACATAAAAAGATGACCTAAACGGAACAGAATATTTTGTATAAAGTGCTTGGAATTGCAAACGATGTCACTTTCTGGGGTTGGGAGATGAGAGGATAGACAACATTAGCCAGTCTGCCAGATTCTGCCTGAAGTCTGAGACAGGAACCTGTTTTGATGGACTTTGCAAAGTCCAATCCCCAAAGCAGATTACTTTTCTCAAAACCGTCAGAAAGGTTTCATGCAGCCTTGGGCTTATCGACTTATCGACTGGTTTTCTTCACCTATGCTAAACCCAACATCACATTTTCATTTCACATCTGGAGATCCCTCTCCTGAAAGCCCGCGTGATCCAGCCAACTACAAGTGCTCATATAAATCTTTAGCTTTGCCGGTGAACATGGAACTGGAGAGTTCGGCACTTTTAAATCGAAGTCCCAGCAACGTCTGAAGTCCATATGAAAAGATGTCTTCTAACAAAGAAATTCTCAATTTTTAATGTGGATATAAGTCACTAGAGGGTCCTGGTTGAGGGCAGACTGTCATCCAGTGAGTCTGGAGCAGGCAGGGTCTGAGAGGATGCAGTCCTAACAAACTTCCAGGTGTTTCTGATTTTGCCCGTCCACGAACCACACTTTGAGGAGCTAAGGTACGTGTAGGTCGCTTCTGTGCTGGGATCTACCACCATGTAAGCCACAGTCTCCATGCACATCATGGATTAACTTGTCACTCTACTCTGGTGAATGACCGCCCCACCTCCAAGCTACCCCGTTGTTCTGGTGGGTAAAGGGCCAGGGTAGAACTCTCTGCATACAAGATGGCGCATGAAGCCCTCCCCTGGGTGGATCCTGACTGGTCGGCTCATCCACGACTCCTTGGTCTGCGGACTTCTGCTTCTGTGGCGCGTGGATGTTCTTAGGAAGTGGGTGCCCTCTTCCTTCAGAGCTGGTCAGACATTTTCCTTCTCTGCCTTCTCCTTGCCTTCTTACCCTTGCTTCATTACCACTGAATCTCCCCATTCACCATGGGGGGATCACTCAATTTGTTTCTTATTTTTCTCTGTTTTTCAGTCTCATTTCTGCTCGGCTCACTGTCTCCTGCCAGGAAGCCCTTCTGTCTCCAGGAACCCCTTGACTCACAGGCTGAGTTCAACTTTTTTGGCTCTCCTTTTACTTCCTTCCCTGTGTCCACTGCTTCCTTTCTTCTCCACCCAAGACTTTTATCTCCTATTTCTACACCCAAGTTCAGAAAGATTTAGGAAGCAAGACTCAAACAGGAGTGGCACCATTTAAATTGAGATCTAGATCTATAACCTAGTAAAATGACCATATCTTTAAAAATTTTTTTAAATGTTTATTTATTTTTGAGAAAGAGACAGAGAGTGACCAGGGGAGGGGCAGAGAGAGGGAGACACAGAATCCAAAAGAGGCTCCAGGCTCTGAGCGGTCAGCACAGAGCACAATGTGGGGCTGAAACTCACAAACTGTAAGATCAGGACCTGAGCCAAAGTCAGATAATTAACCAACTGAGCCCCCCAGGTGCCCCATGATCACATCTTTGATCCCGTCATTCCATCCCTAGGCATTTCATTAAGAAAACAGGTAGAGATAGAGGCAAACATATCTGTGTGAGGGTGCCCACTACATAATTGTTTATAATGGCAAAAGAAAAAAGATTAAAAATAAACTGGCAGGTAAGTAACGAATGGTTTATCAAAATGACAAATATTATGTTGGGATTGAAAATCTACACGTTGGGGAGGGTGTATGCTCTCTCTCTCTCTCTGGTCCTCCCCCACTTGTGCTTTCTCTCTCTTTCTCTTAAAAATAAATAAATAAAACCTAAAAAAATGTTTCCAAAATCAATACTTCGGTGCCTACTGATTAGGTGAAAATGCTTATAAGCGTTAAGTGAAAAATATAACTGGATAATGATGCAAATATTAAAATTCTAATATTATTAAAAATGTGCATAGTAAAAACTCACAAGCAGCACACCCAACTGTTAATAATAACAGTTTTCCCGGGATGATGGGATTAGGGAGAAGTTATTTTTATGACTTTTATATGTCCTGTGCTTTCTAGAGTGAATTGCATTCCTTTATTTCAAAAAAAAAAAAAACCCTAATACTTAGGAGAAAAAGTTAAACATAAAAACAGTTTGCTTTATGAATTTAGATATTAGATCCCACTTGTGGGTCATGTTAACTCTGAGTTTTAGGGCGGCTTAGAGCTCACGTTAAAGAGTTTCCACTGAGTACTGCAAAATACTCAACTGAGTAACTGTAACTATGCTCCCTCAGCAAAAATGTTGACAATCACGGGCCTTTAGACAAGGAACTGAAATGCGATTTGTTCTCATCTTTCCCCTGAATATAGTAATCTCTTTTCCATGTTCCAACACCCTTTCTCTGGTGACAAGTTCATTTAACATGCGATTCCTCAACTGGCTAGCAAACTCGCTTGACTATTTTGGGCATAATTACAGATAATTAGGCAGCTTCGTAGAGTGCTGTGACTCCCACTCACTGCGAAGACAGTAATTTGCACTTCTGGTGTGAGTCCCGTCTGCCTCTGTATTCTGCAGTATCAACAGTGTGCATCGCCCCTATTAGTGAATGCCTGACTAGGGGATCCAGGGCTCGCCCGGATGATGTCGTGAGAAAGGACTGCTCACACGAGCACCCAGCAATTAGCACCTCCTTCACTCCAACTGCCAGCTACAGGAGTCCCTGGATTGGCTAGTGCATGGCCTTGACATTTCCTTGACCGCACATCTTCAATATTTCCTGGTGAGATAACGCCTTTAGACATAAGCAGTTGTGTCCTTGTCCTTGGCACAAAGAGTCCCTAGGACAAGGACGTGCACCCAGCCAGGTCCTGCGGGCGCCCTTGTAGGTCACATTCTGAGTACCGAGAACCCCAGAATTCCCAGTCCAAATGGCAAATAGGCCAAGAGGATACTCGGCTCTCCTGGGATGGTGTCACACTGTCTACCCCATAGTGGAGGTAATAGAGTTGTCAAATTATTCCATTAGAATTAACCTGGAGTTAATTTATTATCTGTCCAACTACTTCTTCTATTCACTTTATCATACACTTAACTTGTCCATCTATAAATGTACCCATCAACTGACCCAACTAGCTACCTACCCACCCACCCAGTCCATCCATCCATTTTTCAGCTAACATTCACTATGTGCCAGGATCCATATTATTAGTCACTGGGTAGGAGGGGGCGTCTCTAGAAAAGTCACCATGGCCCCTGCCTTGATGCCCTCATAGGTCAGTAGGTGAGATGGGCACACAGCCTGGTGATACTGCTGAGTGGTGAGACATGAATGATAGGAAAGGGACTTGGCTGGGGCAAGGAGGAGTCAGAAAAGGCTTCCCAGATGACATGTCTCACAGAACGAGGAACAAGAGAGGACGGGGGGCCAGGGTGAGTGAATACATGAGCAGGGTGAAGAGGCAAGGCGGCCACATGGGAGGTGAGAAACGGCACTTAACGAGGCGCCCAGGGTGGGCAGGATGAGGGGGGAGTGGGGCTGGGAAGGTAGCAAGAAGGTGGGCTGCAAGGTCTGATGGCACATCTTAGGGCCGCACAATTATCTGCCTGTTTGATCATTTTGAAGCAAGGTTGAAACATCCTGGAGTGTCTGTTAAAAGGACTAAGGGGGCGTGAATCACAGATGGGAGGTGACGAGGGGGCATGTCGCAGGTGCTTCCTTGGGGCAGAATTGCCAGGACTGGATAGGGGAGGGAGAGGGAGAAATGTAAGGCAACTCACTGATCTCTAACGTGGGCAGCTGGGTTCGCCTTCAGTGGACACAGAGAATACTGGAAGTAAAACAGGCCAGATACGGAAGCTTCCAGCTCATTCCCTATTTCCTTTATTGACGAGATGTCTACTGAACGCTGCTAGGTATCAGCCACAGAGGACACAGTGGTAAACCAGACAGAGGTGGCACTGCCCGCATGGAACTCTGTCTCAGTTTGCGATGCCTTCATCAGAAGGACTGAAATCTCCCCCCTTTCTCATGGACCCACAGACAGAATCCCCACGAACTTCCCCCCAAGCCAGTGTGCATAACAGGGAAACTCCTCCTTTAAGAGCAGAACTTGACATCTGACTGACGGTTGGGCGCCTAACCTATCAATCAGTCGTCTCTGTCATTGAGATAACTGCCTTCAGCGGCGTTCAGCCACCAAATGCCCCCGACGGCTTCCCCCACCCCATTACTATACAACTATATATCCGTCCTCACGGGAGGATGAAGACATCAAAGCAGATGCTCGGGAGCTTTGCCAAGAGCACCGACAGCTTCTGTGTGCACCTCCCAGGCGGGAGAGGCTTCTCCAGGAGACACGGGATGTGTCTAGTTCTTCCCGGCTGGAGGCTCCCGCCGGATGGGTGACCAAGGGGTGTGACAGGCATTTTTGTTTCTCTTGGTCCCACACTGGGGGCTCTACCAGTATTGGGACAAGGATGCACGGGCCATTTCCTGGGAAACACGTTCCGTGCTCTGAAGCTGTGCGTGTCCTGAAAATTCAGAGCAACAGCTGTGTTCCTTCACTCCAGGGGACCTGCAGCCCGGGCAGCGGCTGCTAACTCGTGCTTCCTGTTTGGTCAGCTGAGTCTCCTTTCCGTGTAAACTACCCGGAGGTGTCAGCAAACTAGCAGGACACACACACACACTTCAAATCAACCTCCTGTTCTCCCCTGGGTGCCCCCAGCAGCTACAAAGGCTTTGATTAGAGTGACGAGCCTTTGTAATGACACCTACTTCCACGTCTCTTCTAAAGAATCACTGAGCGCCTCGTTCTTTAGCTGACACGTTTTCGGTGCTGCATTTTTATTTTTGGAAATTCCATGTGGTCGTGATTTCAGGAACTTGATTTCCTACGCTGTGCGGTTGTGTGTGTATGTGTGTGCGCACGTCCATGCCTGTGTATGAGTGTGGACGACGAGGCTGTGAGGAGTGAAGCTGTGTGCACAGAACTACGGAGGAGGTGTGCTCCACGATGGAATATCACCACCAGCCAGACTGGGGAGCCCAGAGGGAGACCCCGGAGGGCGCGAGCTGGCGGAGCAGACGGTAGGCTGCACTGGGGGGAGGGCAGCCCCGGGGTTCCTATCTCTCCAGCACGTGCCCCCGACGCAGGCTGTTCAGCTTGCGTACAACTTAATCCGCTCAAAATGCCAACACGGCCCTTTCCTCTGGAATTCCTTTCCTGTCACTGGATTGCCAGAGAGGCGCTTTGCACAAAGGAGGGAGGAGAGACGGGCCGAGGCAGGCATGGTGGCCTGGAGGGGGCTGTGTGGGGACCGCCTCTCAGGGGCTCCCGCACGTGACACCCAAGGGCTCCATCCCGGCGTGTCGGCGTCCTTTCCTCCAAGGCAGCGTCCCCGAGGCTCTGAGAGCGCAGCTAATGACATGTGATCCGAGGTCAAGCTTGGCTTCCGCAGGGTCGCTCGGCCTCTGCTGCCCCTCCAAGCTCTCCACGCTGCTTTTGATCTGCCAGCAGGCTGGCGAGCACTCAGCTGGACCGGAGAGGAAACGAGGCAGACGGGGGAAAAATCAGACTTCTTCCTCAGTTTTCTTAAGGAGACAGTGACACGTGGGGAGGCACATAAAATACTCAAGTGCGAGGGCCAGCGAAGGCTTTGCTGGGCTTGTCTATTTTGTGACGAGGATGATAGCAAAACCCCAGAATGGGAAGGGCTGTGGGCCTCTCTTCACGGGCAGGAAGAAGGGGGTGAAGAGGTTATTGGATGGAGAGCGTGCATTGGTGGGAGTCCAGACAGGGGTGGCTCGAACCAGCATGAGCAGGGACAAGAAGGCTGCCTTCCAGTGGCTGGTGGAAATGAGAAAGGAAATGGGCCATCTCCCCACTTGGACGCCTCCAGAATGCCTCAAAAACCCACCTCATGGTCCTCACCCTCCTCAATCCCCCCTAGTGTGTTCTTCCAGAGCATTTGGTTCTCAGAGAAGGGCATGACCTTTCACTCTAGTAACAAGACCAGACATGAAGGTCATCTTTGACTTTGGGTCCTGAAAACCCTAACTCAGCGTTTCTCGTCCTCAGTGCTCCTGACTTCCGGGGCCGAGGAAATCTTCGTTGCTGGGGGAGGGGGCTGTCCCGTGCACAGCAGGATACTTAGTGACATCCCTTGTCTTGATCACAACCTTCCCTGCACCCCCAACTCCTCCCCACCAGCTGCAGCCACCAAAAGTCTCCAGACATCACCAGATGTCCCCAGGGGTGAGCAAGCGTCCCTGGTTTAGGATCCAAAGCCGACCACTATCAGCCTCCTGCTGAGTTTACTTCCGGGTCTGCACACCTCTGGCCACCATCGCCGGGTGTGAGTGGTCATTGGCTCACCTGCTCCAGCCACGCATCTCATCCCATCCTGCCTGCGCCAGGGATTCCAGAATCAACCCTGCTCCTATCATCTCTCCATCCAAAACCCTTGAAAGCTTTCCTATGCTCTGAGGTCGCAGACGAGGATCCCTAACAGGGCCTGAGGGGCATTTGCCTCTGCACTGACGTGCCTCTAGCCACTCTTTTTCCGTCAGCTCCTGGTACCCACAGATTCTTCCGTGCTCCGTGCTCTCTCGGACCCCACATCCTTCCTACTCCTTCACCTGTTTCAGTCTTTTGGATCAAGGCTCCAAGTCACTTCTCCAGGGTCTCAGTCCTCCTGGGTCAAGATACTCTCAAAGCAACATACACCTTTCCCTCTTAGCTTTTAGCGCAGCCCACAATTTCACATTTATCTGTACCATCATCCTATTGAAGTCTGCCTCTCACACTAGACTCTAAGTGCCAAGAGGTGAGGGACCATGCCCACTGTCACACACCATCACGTCTCTAGCATCTAGCACAGTATCTGACACACAGACCTTTGTCCAAGGGGTGGAACACACAGAGATGGCCCGATGGAGTAAAGGTCAAGCCAACAACGGTCCTTGAGCTTGGAGCCACGCTTTTCCTGAGTATCTACTATGTGCTAGACGCGATTGGCACGTGGACATCTCAGACAAGCAAACACGCCCATGGCGTGTCCAGCAGCACTGACACACCTTAACCATAAGGGCTGAAAAATGGATGCTCTACTATGCGGACGGCTGGCGTATTCTATGAGGCCAAAAGAAGAAAAACCACCACAACCTGCCCTCCACACTATTGTATCTTTCCCGATGTAACTACTCATGAAACAGGCGTTGGTTTTCTTTGAGCAAAGAGTGGGAGGAATAGTATACGATGTTAATAAACTTAGATGTCATCCATTTGTGGAAATGGCACCAATCCCGAAGCATTATTTGGCATTTATATTGCATTCCCTAAATGGATTTCCAGAACTTTGTTTCTAGAATATCTTTGAACCCAGAGAAGTGAAGACAGTAGCTTTTTTTTTTTTTTCTAATTTGGTTTTTAAACAAGATCAGTGGTGGGGCCAAAAGATAAATAATTGGTAAAACTGGCAATAAAGCTTTAAGTTAAATGAAATCAAGTCGATTGAGCAGTCATCTGGGGCAACTTGGAATTCACACATTCTGAGCTAGGTGTTGGGGATGCCGAGGTTCCAGAGATACTAAGATGAGGAAATTAAGGGCTCTGCCCCCAAAGAGTTTGTAGCCTCTTAGGAGGGAAGGAACCGATCTCTGCAAGCATGTACGAAGTGTCGTTCTTGGGGTACAGTTTCAGCCCAAAGCTCACTTCTGAGAGACTTCCTCTGACCACCTCATCAAATCCCACAGCCTCCTCTGCCAGCCACACTCTTCCTCATTCCTCCACGTTATTTTCCTCATAGACTTACGTTTTCTGACATTAAATATTAGTTTATGCTTTGTTTTATATTGAATTCCCAGCTGGAATGTAAGCCCTATACTTTCTCGCTCAGCTCCAGACCCCAATGCTTAGAACAGCATTTGGCAGTTGCCATTGAATGAATGTATGGATGAATGAATGACTTGGAGGTAGCAGGAAGAGGTATGGAAGCATCTAGAAGGTGGCAGATAGAGAGTGGGACAGGAGTCTGGGGCAGGTTGTGAACGAGTGTGAAGGCCACGCCCAGAGAGTGTACTGTTCTACGTTCACGTGCAGATAATGAGACTTCCTCATGGCAGAGAAGCGTGGGGCCAGATCTCTAATCCACAACCGCCCCTCTGGTGGCCTGATGGAATGAGGCTGGCTGTGGAGAAAATTAATGAATCATTCCCAGGAGAGAGGAACATAACGTGCGAGCATCTAAGTTAGCACATCCACAAAAATATTTTTTTCTTCTTTGTCGACATCAGAAATCCTTAAAACCCCCCAGCTCTCACTCTCCAGTCTTCTTTGGCGCCAAGCATATTGAACTGTGCTGGTGAGGTTTCCACATCTTCCCACCCAGGGTCATCTGGGACGCAACACTGAACAGCTTCAGAGAAGGGCTAAGAGGCTGAAGGACTAATTAAGTCCCCATTGGGTTTCTAACAGGGAGTTTGTGAGCTATTTTTAATACTCCCTAAAGGAGGTGAACAGAATAAAAGCTCCATCATTAAGTATGTTTCCAGTAAATGGACTCTCCTGGTTAATTTAGGGAAAGTCCCATCAACTAAGAGAATTCTGTATCATACTGACAAATTTCTCTTAATATGTGCACATAATGGCTGGTAAGTGGAAAGAAGAACTAACATTTGAAAAAGGCATTTGATACACATTTTACCAAGTAGAAAACCCTATGAACTATTATTTAGCCTCATTTTGCAGATGAAGAAACAAAGGCAGTAAAGGGTTAAATCCACTGCCAGAGACCCCCTCCAAGGAGTAAGTCGGGATCTGAAATCAAGGATTCACAGGGATTAACAATACAGACAGAGGGGTCCTAGAGACTGAGCTATAGGACTTTACCCCTTGATGCCATGTGATGGTTAGGTTAGCTATTCAGCCTCAAAGCTGAGGATTTTGGATCCTAATAGTTTCCCCTTCAGAGATACTGTGAGTAGAGGCATCATCTCACATTCAAGGAGGAGATGTGTGCAAAGTACCTGGCACAGGTCCTGGCATCTAGAAACCACTTGATGCGGTTCATCTTCCACATTGCAGTAGTGATCTAACGGTCTCTGTCGTCAGCCGGGACAGATCCAGCTCTGATCCAAATTGGCCAGAAACTAAATGACGAAGCGGTGTTCTCCCTGGCACTCCCGCCATTGGCCACATCAAACGCCCTTGATGGGGTGGTTCAGAAATCACGGTCTTGCCTGTTGAGGCAACTCCGTGTCCATCTGATCTTTGCTTAGGTCAGGGTTTTTCTGCTTTGGCATTCTTAACACCTGGGAGCCAGATCATTCTTTGTGGTGGGGCCATCCTGTGCATCATGGGGTGCTAGGCGCATGCACACTTGATGCTGGTAGTGCCTTCCGAACTGTGACAATCAAAAATGTCTCTGGCCACTGCCAGATATTCCCCAGGGGCACATCTGCCCCCTCCCCAACTAAGAAGCACTGACTTAGGTGAAAATTAACAGTGATTTCTAAAGCTGAACACCAAGCCCGGGGTCCTAGGATTCCAAGAGGGAGCTCCCCTTATTCAAATAGTTCATGGCACTTGCTAAATGGAGATGAATTCTCACTGGGGAGCCAAGGGAGGGCAACCAACATATTACCATAGCCAGGTGGCTCAGTGAACTCTTGCTCCTAGTCCACAGTGTTCTGTAGATTATTAATGTCCCATTAAAGGGGCCATGCCATTTAATAAGCATTCAGTCATTTGGCTCCACAGGTAGAATGAAAGTGTGAGGACCCAGTAAGTTTCTTTCTACATTTTTAATGGGAAGTGACAGCTACAGTCACTCACCCAGCATTTATTGAGTGCCTGCTATATGAAATGTCCCATATTCTGTCCCTAATAGCATCACAAAGAGATTGAAGTCTTTCATGCAGGCCAAATTGCCTCCTGGAAGGAATATTAATTAATTCGAATGATAGTTATTAAAAACCTACTGTGTGCCAAGCCACTTGCTACTCAGGCCCTGGGTAGAACGTGCTGGAAGAAAGGGTGCTGTTCATGTGTTCTTATAGCTGGTAGAAAAGCAGTGTTTTTCCAAGTGGGGACTTTGGCCCGGGATCATCAGCATCATGTGGTATGGACTGAATCGTGTCTTCTCAAAAAGGTGTCTGAAGTCTTACCCCCCAGGACTTCACAATGCGACTCTGTCTTTAGAGAAGTAAACTAGATAGGAGGAGGTCATTGGAGTGGGTTCTGATCCAGCAGGACTTGGGTTTTATGTAAAGGGAAAATTAGGTACGGAACCATATTTGCGGATGGAAGACCATGTGAAGACACACAGGGAAGATGCTGTGGGCAGACAGGACTGGAGGGAAGCTTCTAGCAGTCACCAGAAGTTGGAAGAGTCAAGGAAGGATCTTATCTTAGAACAGTCAGACAGAGTATGGACCTGCCAAATCCCAGACTTCTGGTCTCCAGAACTGTGAGAGGAGAGATAAATTTCTGTTGATTTAAGCCACCCAGTGTGTGGCACTTTGTTCCTGCGGCCCCAGGAAACTCCTTCACCTGGAAACTTGGTAGAAATGCAAATTCTTGGTCCCTGACCCACATCTACCAAATCAGGCCCTGTGGTCTGTAAGGAGACCATCAATTTGTGTCTTAACAAGCCCTCCTGGGGATGTTGATGCGTGCCAGAGTGTGAGAGCCACTGATACAGAGCGTAATTCCCAGTCCTGACTGCATGTTAGAATCACCCGAGTAGCCTTAAAACGAAAACAAAAATGGTATCTTAGAGATTCTGATAGGATGATTCTTATGTGCAGCCAAACTCAAAATGGCTGGTCCGCAAGAACCTCTCAAATGTCAGCATGGCTCAGAAGGTATAGCATCACAGGGGGGCCTTGTGAAAATCCAGACTGTGGTTCGGTAGGGCTGGTGTGGGGTCTGAGACTGTGTCCTTCTAGCATGCTCTAGGTGAGGCTATGCCGGTCCATGGCCTGTGCTTTAAGAAGCGAGGGTCATAGGATAGTTGACGGCCTGAGCAGCTGGTAATTACTGAGTATCTTCCAAAGTCAATCACTGCGCTAGGGAGTGGCATACACCAGCATCTGAGAAAGACGGGGCCCGCATCCTGCTGGGCTTATGCATCATGCATTACACTGTCAGGACCTTACGGCACCCGTGGAGATGTCCAAGGTAAAGCTGAGTCTTCCATCAGGCAGAACAATGCTAACTGCTACAACCAATTTAAACTATCATTTCTCAACAGCTTAGCAAACAAACGACTTGTGGTCTGCTCAGTGCCACATGGGGAGTTCCGGGGTCCATATCCTTCCACCTTGGGCTGTCCCCTCCCTTAGTTTCCTGAAGTACTCTCAGTTCAGCTGATAAACAAGGAAAGAGAGTTGGGTGGGGGCTCTAATGACTTCTACTGAGTTCCATCATCTCTGATACATGGCCCTGCCTAACTGCAAGGGATGCTGGGACAGTAAGTCTAATTCCATGGCCAGAGGGAGAGGACATGGGTTTGGTGAACACATTGTCTCTATCAAGTATGTGGAAAGATAAGTCAGGTTGGTCAGATGGAGAAAGGGGGAGAGTGGTAAGAGTGTGAGGTACCAAGAATACACAGTGAATATTTGGTAAGGGATCACAGATTGACCAGATTTCCATAGCTTCTCTGGTTATTGTCTTCCTATAGGAACAAGTGTGGTAATCCCTCTTAGGTGTCCAGTGATCTCACAGTGTGACATGTTAAAAGGTCCCTAAGGGGCTTGAAGAGACATTTTCCCAAAGGAGATATACAAATGGCCAACAAGCATATGAAAGATGCTGAACATCGAATACAAATAAAAGCTACCACGAGATACCACCTCACGTTCATTAGGATGGCTACAATCAGAAAGGCAAAGCATAACAAGTGTTGGCAATGGTGGAGAGAATTTGGAACCCTGTGCCGCGCTGGTAGGAATGTAAAATGGCATAGCATGAAAAATAGCACGGTGGTTCCTCAAAGTTTTTAAAATCGGATTACCATATGATGCAGGAATCCACCTGTGGGAACCCAAGAGATTTGAAGGCGGTGTCTCCAGAGATATTTGTGCATTCCTGTACGTCCCTGTATTATTCAGAACAGCTATAAAGTGAAAGCAAACCAACTGCTCATTGAGACAAATGGATAAATGAAGTGCAGCATATACGGACAATGGGGTATTATTCATCCTTAAAAAGGAAAAGAATTCTGCAAATACGCAGACCATGCAACAAAAGGAGGGACCTTGAGGACATCATACTTAGCTAAATTAGCCAGGCACAGCATGACACAGACCGTATGATTCCACTTACATGAGGTGCTCAGAGTCATCACAATCACAGAGAAAGTAAAATGGTTGCCAGGTGCAGGGGGAGGGGGGGAAGGGGAGTGGGGAGTCACTGTTCGATGGGTACTGGGTTTCAGTTTTACAACATGACAAGAGTTATGGGAAAAGATGGTGGAGATGGTCGCACACCATTATTAATGAATTCAATACCACTAAACTGTATACTTAAAAATGTGTAAGATGGTGGGGCGCCTGGGGGCTCAGTTGGTTAAGCATTCAGCTTCAGCTCAGGTCATGATCTTGCGGTCCATGAGTTCGAGCTCTGCATTGGGCTCTGTGCTGACAGCCGGGAGCCTGCTAAGGATTCTGTGTCTCCCTCTCTCCCTGCCCCTCCCCCACTCACACTCTGTCTCAAAAATAAATAAACATTAAAAAATGGCTAAGAGGGTTCATTTTATGTTATCTGTATTTTACCACAATAAAAAAAATTGAAAAAATGTCTACGGAAGCGTTGGCACCTTCTTACTATTCAACAGGTCAATGGGTTAGATGTATCTGGACTTATTCCCATCATCCTTGGTCTCCGGACACGGACACAGGCCAGAAGCTGGAGCTGGAGGCTGGGTGTAGAGTCTGAGGTGAGGCTGGCATGGGAGGCTGGGGAATGAGAAGGGCTGGGACTAAAGACTTCAGCCACAGGTCAAGAGGAAGCCAAAGGCTGTGCCTGCGTCTCTTCACAGCGGCCTCCTCAGCCTTCTTTCCCAAAGAGTTCAGTGTCATAGTTCGACAATAACACAGAATGGTTTTAAGTATGTCTTGTCCAGGACAAGCCACCTAAATATCAGAAAGATTTGGAGCCAAGAGGATTGTATCTAAAGTCAAAGAACGGGTTGTAGAGAAAGGTGAACCATGGATGGAACACAAGGGAATTGTCTGGACCATGCTCAGATCAAACACAAATTCTCCCTATGATATTCCTAGTAGCTGATTCCCAGTTTTTGACTTACTGAGCCCTCCTTCAAAGGCTGAGCTGAAACCGTTTTCTCTGGACCCCACCCTGCTCTGGGGCCACACAGAGAGAGAACATGTCTACTTTTTCTCCATGAATGTGGACAAACTACTTCGCCCTGCTTCGCAGTATCAACATATCCCTGAATGGAGCTCTTGGGAGGACGACAGGAGTGCCTGAGACACAGAAAGGGCTCTAGAATTATCCTCCCGACTCTTAACAACCGCTCACTCCACACCTCCCACCCCCCACCGTTAGACTGCTCCTTTTTCAACTCCTCGCCTTTTCCTTATCTTAGAGTTCCAAGGCTTTGGGTTTCCTCTGAAGGACCATTTCCCCAGCTGTGTTGGAAGGATACTCAATCTTCAAGATCGTCATAGTAATTCCTTGAGAAACAGTCCAAACACTTTGGACACCAGATGCCTCCCCTGAAGGTGTGCAAGGCATTTTGGTATAATCAAGGTTCTGAAAAGTTCCACACAGAACCGTTTGTGTGGTTTCAAGTGTATGCCCTCTTCGTAGAAATATAAACTGGATCGATATTTGTAATGGGGAATTAGCAACTAATATAGTGTTTTGTGTTTTTTCTTGTTTGTTTTTTTGGTAGAAACCAAATATACAATTGTATATGCCCTTCAGCCAGCAATTCCCATTTCCGGGACCCAACCTGGAAATGCTGGTGCATGGGTCATTCCAGCTCCCTCTGAGTTTAATGTGTCTTTGAAGATGCGCTACGGCTCTAACCTTGCCTCGTATGCTGACAAGGGATGCCTTTCTCTCTGCGCCTATATCCAAGTCACTGAGTAAAATAATCACAGGATAGCACTAGGTTGACACCAGTCTACCAATCTACCATTGTCCTCAGTGGATCAACCACTCCTGCAACTCATCCACAAGGACATCCCATTATCTGAGGATTGCATTCCTTTTTAAAAATATTCTCTCAGCTTCCACTCTATAGTTTGAGTATAAATTTGGATTCAATTGCCTGGGTGAAATCTCATAAAAGTCCTTTCAACCGAGGCTGCATTTTTTTTTTCCCTCCAGTAGATCAACAGATTGTTGATCTGTCTTAACTGGTCATTTCAGTCTCGAGATGCTGATTGATTGTCTATGGAGATGAGCGGGGAGTAAATGCTTTGGGTGACACTGATGACTAATGTTCAGGAAGTAGTGCAAACAGAAATAAATCTGGACAGAAATAACCTGAAGTTACCCAGGAACAATGCATTTGTGCACAGTCCAAGCAACAAGAGCCAAAGCTTCCCATGCCCCCTCCTAATCTTTATAAATGATTTTCTCCTGAGCCACTTGGCACATTTCCATTATGGCCTCCTGAATATGTATACACACAGCAGGTAATTTAAGATTGCTCTAAGTGTCTGACAAAAACAGAGTGCGTGTTCGACTTGTTTAGGAAACATCTTAATGACAAGCAAAGCAATTTATGGAGGACATATTTCTGTAGCATGGTAACATCAACATTTATTATTTGGGCCATAACTGGGAAAGAAAACAGACTTCCCACATTTAGACAACAAAATTAAACTCGGAGGAAGGCAACAGAGAAATAGGCATAATTTTGAATACAGTTATGGCATAAAATAATATTCCTTTAAAAATACGGTGGAAAACATGGGAAGAATGGTATAACGGCCTGATCAGATATTTCTAAAATATAATTTTGGGGTACAATCCTTTCCAAGGGGCTAAAACTTGGAATTATGAAGTTCAAGGTGATCTGTCTACTAGAGACTTATTTTTCACAATAGAATGCCACTCTTGTAGGTAATAGTTATATGTTCCTATTATTTGTAACTCATTCCCCTCCCCGCATTGTATTAATAATATCTAATGTGCCTCGGAGTTATAAAGGTTCTGACAGGTGCTGCAGAAATGAAACCTCATTTAGACTGGGCAGGGTGTGGACAAGGGGCTATTTCTCCTTTTCTATCTCATTCATATTCTGATTCCTCAAAATTAAGCAACTGGAGATCTACCGAATTCAGCTTCTAACACCTCCTATATTCGGGTCTCGCTGATAAGGGAAACATTTAAATAAAATATTCAAGCCAAGAAGCGCATTTCCCCTTTTAGGCTGCAGCCTGACTTTCTACACAGGGAAGACTCCTGGAGGAAACACAGGCACATTGACGCTACAGATGGGCCAATTTATTGTCTCGGTGGGCCTGCGAGAGTCATGCGAAATTGCTGTTTGGTTTAATCCACTTGCTCAACAAACACTTTTCCAGGTCACAGCAGATGAAATGCCTACTCACCTGCACGGTTTCTGTATAGTTCAACGAAGTCACTTCTGTGACTCATTCTTGCTCCCTGAGCCCCCGAGCTGCCGCTCCAACACGTGTGCACGCCCTTAAACTCCACATGTGCCCCCAACATGCTTTCTCAGCAAATGAGCCAGACTTCCACGTTAGTGAGGAGATGAAGGGCCTCTGACATGCGTCACCTCCACCCACCACGCCCATCGCAGATTCTATTCGCACCATCTGAGAAGCGCTGGCGCTATCCTTGCTGCCCATCCCTCCTCCACTCCTCACCTCCGGTCCCTCTGCAGTGCTGCCCATGTCATCTCCTCAACAGCCCTCTCTGTCTCCACCATCAGGGCAATACATTGTTGTCTCTTTCTGGAGCTAATGCGGTGGTATCCTAGTCGACGCTACGCTTGCCTTACCTCCCTCCCCATCTCTTCTAAACACTCAAACCAGCGTTATATTTCCAAAACGCGTCTCTGGCAGTCTCTCCCTACCATGTAAACTACTTAAAACGTTTCCCATTTCCATTAGGATAAAGATAAAGCCTGCCAACGCGGCCCATGAGCCCGTCAGTCCCTGCTGAGTTCACCTCATCTGCACCAGGTTCCTGTTCTTCCCCTTGCTCATTCTGCTGGCCTTACGTCAGTCTTTCATACTCACCACGCTTACACTGGCCCCAGGACCTGTGCGCACGCTCTTCCCCCTTCCTGGAATGTTCTTCCTACCCGTTCTTGCTCAGTTAATACTGCCTTATCCCCTTGATTCACTCCAAGTATCACTTCCACAGGGAGGCTCTCCATGATTTCCTTGGGCAGGTCAGTCCGCCCTACTAGAGACTCTCTGCGGACCAAGACCATTTGCCTCTTAACACTTGTTACCTTGGTTGGTAAGTTTGTTTGACTAGTGATGGTCCCCCCTGCTAGGTTATAAACCCCATGAAGGTGATGCCTGCTTAGGTTTTGCTCATTTGCCTCTATAGTAACTAGCATAGTTTGGGCTCAATAGATACTTATGGTTTCGATTTCTTAATGACTCACAGTGACAAGGAGATCCATGGCTATCCATGGCTGTTTATACAAATGCTTTCCTGGGTGAATTCCTTCCATTACCCAATCTAAAGTGAGGGGAGTCAAAGCTGGAAGTTTGTTTCTGTTTTTCAGCTGCTCCAAACACTTTCTCTGTTACAAGCACAGCCCTAAACTCTTCTCTTGCATCTGATTTAATTTTCATGGCACTCCAAGAGACCACACTAGCTAGGTCCTCATGGTATGGATGGGAAAACTGAGACCTAGCTAAGTGAATTGTGCAAGATGACACAGTCGGTTCAGCATCATATTCCTAGCACCACGCACAATACCTATCACATGGTAAGGGCTCAAGAAATATTTGTAGAATGAGTGAATGAACAGAGGAATTAGCAAAGCTTGTCTGTCATAAGTCAAAGATCCCTAAGTACTTTTTTTTTTTTTTCTGATTTTTGAGTCTGCCTGCTCCTTGGGATCCTACTACCACACACCCGTCTCCACTTTGGCCATGTCACACCAGAACTTTGGTGTCCTAACATCCCCCTCACGATCTACTACTCACTGTCCCCACTTCACCCACCCCCCATAGGCCTAGAGTGACCTCTCAATCCAACCAAACCCATCACTCTCTTTCCCGAGCCTCTTTGGTGGCTTCTCACCGTCCTTTGGGCACTGATCCAAGGGCTCCATTTGGTCAGCAAAGACCATGGTGTTTCTTCCCAGGCTCACCTCTCTCTTGTTCCTACAGGTGTCACCTCCATCATGCCCCGGGGCCTTTGTTTGTGCAGTACTTCTGCCTGGAGCACCCTTCGTTGTCTGGTCTCCCAATTAATTCTGAACTGACCTTCAAGCCTCAGTGTTTGTGGTGGACTGACTAGTGATGCCAACACTACCCAGGGCTTAATCCCTGGGACCTGGAGATGTGATTTTAAGATGGCAAAAGGTGCGTGTGTGGGTGCATCTGGGTGGCTCAGTTGGTTGAGCATCTGACTCTTGGCTTTGGCTCAGGTTATGATCTCAGGGTGGTGAGATCAAGCCCCATGTCAGGCTCTTCATTGAGCATGAAGCCTTCTTGGGATTCTCTCTCTCTTCCTCTCCTTCTGCCCCCCACAAAAATAAATAAATGAACTTAAAAAAAAAGATGGTAAAAGGGGTCCTGCAGATGTGATTAAGGACCTTGACCACACCTGCATCCCCTCGGGGCCTACAATATCATCCTGCATGGTGACATTTGTGCCTTAATAAACTTGTGTGAAGAGGGAATGCTCCATCATTATCACCCAGATTGGAGATCCATGGCCTCATGGGTGTGTGTGTGCATTTCCTCATTCACAGTTAAACACGGTCAAGGGTACGCTCGTCTGTGTTCCTGGCAGCACTATTCACAACAGTCAAGGAGGAAACAGCCCAAACCATGGATGAACGGATACACAAAACGTGGTCCAGCCACACAATGGGATATGACTCATCCACAAGAAGGAAGGAACCACTGACATTGCCAGGTGAAAGAAGTCAGTCACAAAGGGCCACACAGCATATGACTCCACTGACAGCAACTGTCCAAAATAGGCACATTCACAGAGACAGAAAGTAGATGGATGGTCACCAGGGGCTGTGGGGGAGGGGAGGCGGGTGCAGGTGACGGAAATGTTTCAGAACCAGGTGGAGGTGGTGACTGCACAAGGCTGTCAGTTGCACTAGATGTCATCGAACTGTTCCCTTGGAAGTGGTTAATTTTATGTGAATACGATATGCCTTACATGAATTCTACCTTGATTAAAATACTAAGCGCACTACTTTTCTTTTTTAACTAATAGTTATGTAATACTTAAATCCTCACAATTTCCGTAGTTGACGGAACTGGGCTCCACCATTCCAGCACCTCCTCAGCTTGGGGTCTTTCACTCAATGCATTACAAATGCTGAGAAGTCTGCCAACTCCATCTAGAAATACCAAGCGAAAGACCTGACTCATCTGTCGGCTCCAGGCAGGCACCTGCCATCCAGGTGGGAGGTGGTGAAGGGCGTGGGAGCCCCCTCCGATCTGGCCCGTGGGGGATGCCCTCTGAAAACGGTTTGCTCTGAGAATCCCTGCTGGCTAGCAGTTCTGCAGTTGGGCTGTAAGTAGCTCTGGATCAAGCTTTTCCGAGCACGCTCAAATGCACAACACTGGCAGGAAGTGGAACATCACACCAGGGGGAGAGTTCCTACATCTGCCCTTGTCCAGCGTGACATCTACCACTGTCACCTGCAGGCCTTCTGGCACAAGGGCAAGCCCAGGCAGAGCTGAGTCTTCCGCTCTCCTCCCCTACATAAGAGGTGACTTTGGGCTAGACAGTAATGGGAGCAGCCAGAATAGACATCTTAGCTCTTGCATGCTGGCGACTGCAGTCAGCTTCTCTCACAGAGAGCGCTGTCACCGTGGGTTTGTGTTAGAAACAGCTGGTGGCCGAAGCCATGCTGGTGACAAGCCATGCTGCTCTCCCCTGTGATGTGGCTGGACTCCATCTGCCAGGGTGCTGGCACAGTGCACAGCCTGGTATGCATACCTGAGACCCACGTGGCTTAACGAGACAGAAGGTCTACCACGAAGAAGAGGGAGAGGACTGCTCAGGTCCTGAGCCGCTCGGATATTCCAGCAGATGATCAACAAGTGACGGTCACACCCCGCTGGCTGCCAAGCGCCGTGCGGGGTGCCGCAGAGACAGCACGTCACACTGGTGTGCGGCATGCACGGCACAGTCAAGACCACGGTCAGATGGAGGCCCTTATTCTGAGGGCCTCACTCGAGGATGACGGAGTGACTCCAGACAGCTGAAAATGCCATCTAAACGTTTAAGAACGCGTCCAGGATGAGAACCGTAAAACTCAGCACAAGGTCGGCTTGATAGTGACTCCATAAAATTCCAGAAATGGAGACCTACAGAGACTGACTTTATGGTCCACTCAATTTCGTGATATTTCTCAATTGAGGCTCTCATGTCTTAGGCTTTAATTGAAAGTATTTAACCTGTTACAGATTATCGTAAGTAGCACTGAGCTGAACACCCCCAAAATGCTCATTTCAAATACGTGAACCCCTTCACGGGCCAGCAGGGACGAGGGGCTCTGCACTGGATGGAAGACAGACGATAATCTTCAGAGAACGTTCCTTATGGTCAGCTCAGCAGCCGTATCAAACACCCCCTGCTTACAACTCCAGGCAAGTCATTAAACTCTTCCTCACCCCCTTTCAAAGGACCTTCTTAGCCAGCCCTTTGCTCTCCTGCTTAGCGAGGACTGCATTCTTAATATTTTCTTTATAAGTGATCTTAGTAACATCTTACTACAAATACAATATTCAAGGAAGAGAGATCTAGGAAAAACATTCGTCACAATTCCATAATCACCTAATCAAAGAGATGCTTTGTTTATTGATATGCCTTTTCATCCTTTCTTTAATATGCAGATTCATGTTTTTCTTATATGTGGTCACTTTATAGATAAAATTTTCATTTGTAGCACTATATGGTGAGTAATTTTCCCTTTTTCTTATTTTTTAAAACCTCCATTCTATTATAACTACTCAAAGATAGGAGGAGAACACATCATCCAGGCTTTTTACTATCCTTACAGAATCCTCCAAAATCATATACAAGAAACTTCTATGGGTTTCTTTGTTATTAAAAAAAATTGTACAGATACTTCTCTACTCAAGCCACATGCACTGCTTTGGTCCAGGAAATTAGAGACACCAATGATTGCTTCTAAAAGCTACATACCAGGGGCGCCTGGAGGGCTCAGTCAGTTGAGCATCCAACTTTGGCTCAGGTCATGATCTCATAGTTCGTGAGCTCGAGTCCCACATCAGGCTCTGTGCTCACAGTGCAGAGTGTGCCTTGGATCCTCTGTCTCCCTCCTCTGCCTTTCCCCCACACACTCTCTCTCTCTCATAAAGAAAGGAAGGAAGGAACCAAGCAAGCAAGCTATATACTGTTTCACAGAATGGACATAACATAGTGCACTGTGGATGGACAGGGAAACTTTCCTCTTACTTTTTGCACCTACAGAAAACAGCGCTTCTACGAATGTCCTCGTATGTCTATTTTCAAGTACTGGGGTTTTATTTATTGATCTTTTTTAAAGAAAAGTATTCCAGAAATAGGGCTGTTGGGTAAAGGGCACTGCCTATTAATAACTTTAAGATATATTGCCAGATTAGCTTGGAAGTGGCAGAGCTAGGCTTCAACTCCATGTCTGTTGGATTCTAGCATCTGAACCCCCGACCATGAATCCTAGGCTGGCTCTCTAACATCACAGATGGTCCACCAGAGTTAGATGTCTCCCAGGGGCACCCTTGCCTAGGTGTGCAGTGTTTTTAAAAAACAGGCAGAGGGAGTTAGGAGGAGGGGATTGGAGGGAAAATGGCCTCCGTCTTGTCTTCCAACCTGAGGTTTTCATCGTGCCTACACGATCCCACAGTAGTCAGGTGGGCCAGGCGATTTCGACAGAACACCTGAGCGTGGCCACTCTTGGCACATTTCTCAAGGTGACTCCTGCTAATCACACAGGTGCAGGGCCATGAGGCCCCAACCATCATGAATAACAAAGAAAAAAAAATCCTGGAGCAACTTGCATTGAGCGGTCTCTCTCTTGACTAAACCCAATGCTGAACTGTAAACGGACTATTTCGAAAGAAGCATGAAAATAACAGCACCGTAAATTTTTTTCAGTGACTAGTATTTTTAATATCGTTCAATGCAATTATATCTAAGCACCTGGCGGGGGAACTAGAAACAGACGATGTTATATTTAAGCAGTGAACCCCTTTAGAAATAAGATTTAGCCAATACACACATGTGTGTAAGCGCCGTCACAAAGGCCTCTGACAAGAGCCCATCGGGGCTGCATTCTCTCAGCACCTGCGAATGAGCCCACGGAGGAGCCGGTGTTTTACTATAAACCCTACGGAAGGGAAACAGCCAATTCAGACAGCCCGACACTGGAACAGGAGACATTTCCCTACGGAGAAGACATTAATGGAAAAATCATTTCACGTTTGCATTTTTAATTTTGCAATTTAAAATCTCTCTAAATACACTTTCCCCTTTAAAATGTGATTAACCAAAATTTCCTCATCTTTATTACGGCAAATAGCCAGTTATAGTATTCCTGTTGGAATAGCAGCAGGGGCGTTATTTAGATTTAAGGGGGAAAGCATGCATGAAACTGTTATTAAAACTGAATATGTTTAGTTATCACAGCTATTAAGAGGATTATTAAGGAGTTTGTGCAAGTTTGGGATACGTAGACAGAGCTAAATATGTGTGTGTGTGTGTGGTGGGGAGCACGCCTGTGGCTCATTGCGTGTGCTTTTAATTAAATGCTCTGTTGGAACCTGGGAAGCTCAGCCCTGCATTCCCCGGAAACCACCTGCGTGCCCTCGGGTGAGTCACCCCACCCATCCAGGAAGATCTGGGACATTTCTACTGGTTCTAAGTTGAAGTTTTGTTGGTACTTAAATGGTAAATGAGTATTACAGCATCAGTGTGAAAATGGTAGACTGTTTCCACGTTATGGTCCGATACTGATGCCTGTGATCTCAAAGGTATTGACTTTGGCTGGCGAGTGACATGATCCCTCTAAGGACAACAGTGCCCGCCAGTCACAGGCGCTAGCGTGGTAGGGGCCTGGCCCTCACCAGGTGATGTCTCAGTGTCCACCTGCGAGATGCCTCCGGCACAGTGATGAGCCTCACCTTCCAGAGGAGGAAACAACTCAGGGTGCCATGGAGCATCTCTGGAAGAACTACGAGTTGATGCGGTTTTTCCGAATATTAATCACCACTCAGTTTCCCCCTCCTGTACTCTAATTAAGGCAATCAAGAAAACTCTCTCTGCCTCCAACTTTCCACTCCATCTGCTTCGAGAACATAACTGGGGCTCCCATGATATTTCGCCGCTCCCCAAGTGGGGCAGAGAATGAAAGGAAAGGACGAGCCTGTCCCGGCGGGCGCTGGGACGTGAGCCGGGTGTTTGAACTTCTCTGTGGCTCTTACCAGATTTCTGGGTGATACTGAGTCCCGATGCTGCCATGAAATGGCTCTGCGGCCTTGGTTTAACCACCTAACCTCCCTGAGCCATATTTGAACAATAAACGTTAAATGACCTCTCAGGGACACTACAGGGACGAGATGGGGCCACACTCTTCCAGCTGCAAGATGCCGGACGGTGGCTGTCGTCACCGTCTGCCTGGGGCTTGGGGCCGAAATACCAGGAGAAAGGAGTTGGATGGGGTGTGAGGATATAAGTAATAACAACAGCCAACGTGACTGAGCGCTTTACTGCGTGTTGGGCTAACCCGTCAGCACTTGGCAAGCATTCAAGTCCTTAATTCTCCCAACATCCCAGAGAGGCAGGTGCAATGGTATTATTACTGCTCCCATTTTACAGATGAGGGCAGCAAGGCACAGAGAACTGAAATAACCCACTCAGCATGGTGGTGGTGGCAGGGCTGGGGCGGGGACCGGGCTGTCTGTCCCCAGGGCTTCAGGCGCACTGCCAGCGTCCCTGCCCCGCCCATGTCACAGTCCCCTCTCTAAGACGGAAGAAGGAGAAGGAGAAGACACATATTCCTCCCTTTCTGATGCTTAAGTCACAGCTCTGAGGTGCAAAGATTTTGTTATCTAGGCTGATGATGACATGATGTCTGCCCCATGCTTGAGAGCGGGCTCCTCCGGTGGTGAAAACAAATGCACTCACTCCAAAAACTCCAGCAAAACAAACTGTCCTAGGAAACCCCCCCACAACTCCCCCCCGACATTCTGCCACGGCTGAGGGAAGCCTCTGACGACTGGTTGAACGTCAAGGGCGGTGGCTGCAGTATTTCCAGGGGTTCCTGGTTTCCCCTCCAATGCTGTGTTAGTTCCCTGGGGCCGATGTGATGGATTATCACGAACCTGGTGGCTTCAACAATACACATGTATTACTTCAGTTCTGGAGATCACAAGTCCAACAGGGGACTCACTCAGCTAAAATCATGGTATCAGCTGGGAGGGCTCCTTCTGGAGGCCCTAAGGGAGAGTGTGTTTTCTTCTAGACAGAAACTGGCTTCTAGAAGCTTCCAGAAGCTGTCTGCGGCTTGTGGTCCCTCCTTGGCACTCTTCTTCAGGCCTCCCATCTTTTCTGACCCAGCCAGGAAGGGTTCTTTAATTAGACAGGGCACACTCAGATAGCCTGGGATAACCTCTCCATCTCAGGGCCCCACAATCACTCTGCAGCACCCCTGGGTACCAGGGGAGTAGCCGTGGGCCTCTTTGGGGGTCCTGATCCTGCCAGTTATGGATGTGAGGCAGAACCGAGGTCTTCAGTGATGAGGTCTGGGGAGGGAACTGTGCCCAAATCAGCAAGGGCACTGGGGCTCCTGGCTGGCTCAGCTGGTTGAGCATCTGGCTCTTGATTTTGGCTCAGGTCATGATCTCAGGGTTGAGGGAATCAAGCCCTGTGTCAGGCTCCGTGCTGAGCCTGGGATTCTCCTTCTCTCCCTCTCTCCCCCCAGCTCTCTCTCTCTCAAAATAAATGAAATGAAATAAAATAAAATAAAAACACACAAAAAAACAAGTGCATGAAAATGAGCAGGAGCCACCTGGGACTCCTCCCCTGCCAGTATTCCAGCAGAATCATATAAACTACGCTTGATGGAGTCGAGAAACCCATTTAACAGATTCCAGCGCCACAGCTTACAGCAGTGTCATGCCAGGTGGGTCACGGAATCTCTCTAGGATCAGTTTCATATCCCATAAGGGCAGCACTAGAGGGTACTGTGTGCGCTGTTCCGAAGGCTCACTGAGTTTGTGTCCAGGAGGCTGGACAGGTTCCTGCATGAAGAAAGAGCTCAGTAGATGACAGGTGTCAGGAAACGAAAGGAAGCCGTCCTAGACCTCAGATGCCCGGCAAGTCCGAGGACTCCCTTCTGCTAGCCACCACGGCTGGTGCAAAGGGTGGACACGTGACCCAACAGAGCCCATTGGAGGCAATCCCTGTGGTTTCTGGGAAAACATCGGGAGAGAGAAGTCCCCGTTCTGAGCAAGCCACCATCTGATTCCACTGTGCGCGGCTACAGCCCAATAATTCCCTTTAGAGAAGAGAAAACCAGGACCCCAAACCGTGAAGTGTTGTGTCTAAGCTGACATAGTGAGAATCTCGCTCTTCTGACCTCCCCACCTCCCACTCTTGTGGGGTTTGCAGCTTACTCAGCCTCGTCCCTACCCTCCTTTCTCTGAGCCTCATGGCTTTGCCAGGGAAGGACCGTGATCCCATTTAAAGATGAAGAATCTTACTCTTTAGAGGGCTAATGGCTTTACCAAAACCTCTCAGCCAGTAAGAGGGAGCACTCATACCTTTTTTTTCACATTTATTTATTTTTGAGAGACAGAGAGAGACAGAGCACAAGTGGGGGAGGGGCAGAGAGAGAGGGAGACACAGAATCTGAAGCAGGCTCCAGGCTCTGAGCCGTCAGCACAGAGCCTGTCGCTGGGCTCGAACCTGCAAACCATGAGATCATGACCTGAGCCAAAGTCATATGCTTAACCGACTGAGCCTCCCAGGCGCCCCAGCACTCATGCCTTTCAGGTCTACCCACTACGCTGCTTGGAAGCCACCTTTGAACTTTGTGCTTCAGTAACTGCAAAGGGCGCGTAACAACGTGGTTACACATCCTCAAATCTGTTTCTGTGTAAACACACTGAATAAGCATCTATTCCTTCAGTGGGCCTGGTATGAATATATTACCCGTGCACGTTATATGCTGATTTATTCTTCTAATAATGCATAATTCATTCTCTAAGCCGCATATTATGCAAATCCACAAGAATCTCTATGAAAACAAATCTACTGAATGGTAAGGTCATGACAGATACAGTGACATTTCAACTCTGTGGGTCTTCGTTTCATTCATTTATACAACTGAAGTAACACCCCCCTCCCGCGGGTGGACTGAGGATGTCGGCTGGAGGATGCCCATGACACTGGCGTCTCTGGTGGCACAGGAGACCCTCTCTTTGGGCTGGGACAGAGAAAGTGACCTGCATTCTAAGGTTCTGGTTCAGGCTCTGGCTGCATCATCTTCCCAGGAATAGTGGGCGCTTCTAGGTAGGACTCGGGTGTTTGGAATGGGGTTTGCTGTCACTCTGGCTTCCTCCTCCCAGGGCTCACTGTGGGCCCCAGAGTCATGTGGCAGGTGCAGCAAATGGACAGGGTGTGGATGTCAACCAGCTGTGCCTCTAGGGTGGATGTGCAGGGCAGGAGAGACCCGAGCCAGCTGCGAGGGAGGGGCGCTCAGAAGACAGTCCGGGAGTGGAAGTCAGTGGACATCACGGGTCTACCACGGAACAAGAAGGTGTCCTTGGGATGGATGCAACTCAGGAACGGGAAGGTGATGAGTGCCGGGTGGATGCGTATACCTGGCGGGCAGTCCTAGTGTGGGGGCATCTGTCCACACAGTGAGGGCCACCGCAGAGGACTCTCGGTGGGATGTGGGTCTCTGTCAAAGGGACATGGAAGGTGCAGGGCATGTAATGAGATAGGAGCTTGGGTTAAGTCTAAAGAGGACTCAGCTATCGGGCTCACAGAGTCACATGTCATCATGAGGAGTATGACGCCAGACCACGACAGCCAACCTGCCTCCCTGGCTTCCCTCCCCCCGTGCGTTCCCCTGCTCCCTCACCAGCACCGACGGAGGAGGATGCGCCAGGGACGGCGCCCGGTGCCAGAGCTGCAGGGGACCGTAACAGACGTGGATCCCGCACTCACCACCCGTGGGGGGCGGCGGGGACGCTGACACCACACCTGGGACAGGTGCACGAGGGGAGGCACCTCGGGAAGGGGGCACTGGAGGAGAGTGTAATTGTGGGCCTGGGGGTCAGGAAAGGCTTCCTGGAGGAAGTGACTTTCCAGCCAGGGTGGGAAGGTGACTATGAGTTAACCAGGTAAGGATGTAAATGAAGAAAGTTCTAGACAGAGGCAACAGTGTCTGCTAAGGTCACGGGTCTGAAGGGGGCTCTGTGCTTTGAGCAGGGATCAGGCGGAGAACAGGCGCTAGGTGGCAGGGTCTGGGGATAAGTTTTAGCATATTGGGAAACCATAATTTAAGTCACTGGGGTTGAGTTGGGCTTGAACCTATAGAGGGGCCAGATGGCCTCTGCAAGGTCCCTGAAGAAGGCGCAGCTCTGAAGCCGGAATTCAGGCCAGCCTGACATCATTTTTCACCACCTGAATGTGGAGGAAATCAGACTCCGACGGGGCCAGAGGCTGCGAAGTCAGTGCCACCACCTGCTGACGAGAAGCAGCTCCACAGGTGTTCACAACCCAGCGCGCCCAGCTACGCTGCTGTGCTTTTTTATTGTCATTTATTGAATGGTATGAAACCAGACATTTATTGACCACAGACCATTTCTGTGTTCCTGTAACTCAAAAAGGGTCGCGTTTAAAAAAATGAAGTATTACCTGGTTCAGGTCTAGAATAGAGACCAGGGCTCGTTGGCGCCCGTTGAATTATTAACATTAGCAACTCCGCGGTCGCATATTATGCTGTGGAACTTTATTCCCCGATACCCTTTATTACACATATTTGTCTTAACTGTTGACAGTCCATAACATGAAGTGACATAAGACGGAAGTGCATGCTCCAGCAGGTAAATAATAGATGATGTCAACCACTGGCCAGTCACATGTTGACGTGACCCACGGTCGTGGATTAGAGCGCCATTATGACCCTTCTGTAAAGAGTAAACTAGGCTCTTAAATAAAGAACAAACTAATGGTCACCACAAGGAGGTGGGTTAGGGGATGTGTGTAATAGGTGAAGGGTCTAAGAGTACACTGTGTCGGGGCGCCTGGGGGACTCAGTCGGTTGATCGTCCGACTTGGGCTCAGGTCATGATCTCACAGTTTGTGGGTTCGAGCCCCGCGTCGGGCTCTGTGCTGACAGCTCAGAGCCTGGAGCCTGCTTCTGATTCTGTGTGTCCTTCTTTCTCTGCCCCTCCTCTGCTCATGATCTGCCTCTCTCTGTCTCTCAAAAAATAAATAAATGTTAAAATTTTTTTTAAATAAAGAAAAAGAAGTAAAAAAGGGTACACTGTCTAATGTACAGAATTATTGAATCACTATATTATACACCCGAACCTAATATAACACTGTATGTTAGCATACTGGAATATAGACAAACAAACAAATAAAAGAGTAAACAGAAACATGGAGGGAAGAGACCTTGGAGGGGAGGCTCCCGTGGTGGGCCAAGGACAAGCCAGAGGGGAGGACTCCCTAAGCAGGAGGCCCCAGACGGAAGGGAGCAGGCCGTCACTAGCCCATGGGCTGATCTCCACATCAGTCATCTGGGATGCTTCCTCTCAGAAAATCATTTGAAAAATAATAACACTTTCCCAGTACAGCCCTTATGCTGTTTCATTTAAACTCCAACAGCCCCCTAGAGCGGAACTATCAGCCCTGTATTATAGGTGAGGATATTGAAGATCCAAGAGGTTAGATTTTTTTTTCTCAAGGTCGGTCAACTCAAGGTCAACGGCGGAACCAGCACTAATCAGGCCCATGTGACTCTGAAGCCAGCTCATGTCCCTGGAAAAAGCAACGTTCTTTTTAGTAGGCGGCTGGTCTCTGCGCGCACGGTTTAGATTGATTTCTCTAATACCCAGCTGCCTGAGCCACGGATCATGTCAATATTTGTAAAACTTGCACATCCTTTTACGCCTCACAAGGGGCTCTGACAGTGTTGTCATCCTATCCTCACAGCAGATCGTGGGATTTTCGTTTTGTTGTTGACAACAGGCAGTTAAGGCTCCTGCCAAGGGGCCCCTGGCTATTAATGCTAATATTAGCACAAGAATTTGGGGTTTTGTTTTATTATTGGTTTTTTCCATTTTTGTTTTGTTTTGTTTTGTTTTCTTCACACAGCAATGAGTACCTTCTCTCGAGAAACTCCACCGTCACACATGGGGATTACTTTATAATTTAAAACCTTAAAGCCGGAGAAAAAAACCCTAAGAGGATAAGAAATAATTACTGATAGATACTATGCAAGGTGGCATGTGCAATAATTTAAACTTGATCTGAGTTAGAAAAACGTTGGGTTTCCAGGTCAGTGCTGCAGTGGTGAAATGGTGTCTCTGACTCAGATGGGTTTACTGTAGAGAAAGGAAGTGCATCGCTATACAAAGTCTATGAAAGATGTACTAGACAGATATGGCAAAGTGAAACTCCTCAAGGTGAAGTTTGGGAGACAATGGTTGACCCCTAAAAAGAGGTACTTCCTGTGGGGGGCTGGGGAGGGCAGCCCACTGCTCTCCTTTTCAGGGATTTTTCTCAGTTGGGTGAAGACTTGGAGCCGGGCAGGCTCACGACAGAGTCACAGGACAAGACCTATGCCCTTTCCAGTTGGTGCCCTCCCCCTACCCCCCCATCGCCCAGGCTCTGCTGGGTCAGCTGCAAAGCTAGCCACATCCCCTTCTGGCTCTGCGGCTGATGCGGCCACATTTCTGACAGTGTGCCAGGAAACCCTTCCAGAACAAGTTTATAGACTGGGAAGTCACAATCAAAATTGGCAATTGAGCAGCAAAGATAGACACTTTGGCAAAATTATATGCAAACAAGAACCTGGCTCTAATGCCATCCTAGAGGGGCTGCTTGTGATGATATCTAGACAGAGATTAGTTTTGCTTAAACATAGCATTCATGGGCTCCACGACCAAACACAGCGCAAGCCCTCCACCCACATCGGTGGGCATCCATGTAAACCCCACCCAGGTCAAGATACAGAACATTCTCCCTCTGCAGCAGGCTCTCCAAGTGCCATCCCTCCCCAGGGAGTCACTAGTCTGACTTCTGTTGCCACAGATCAGTTTTGCTTATGCTTGAACTCTATAGAAATGGAATTGTATAGAATATGTTCTTGTGTGTGAGGCTTATCTTGTTCAACCCTGATCCTGTGCCACCTGTGTGTATAGCAGTAGTTTATTGATTTTCATTACTGCCTAATTCATCTATCCATCCATCCATTGATCCAATATATAAATATCATATGTCTATTTACCCAGTGATATCTGTATGTCCATCTGTTTATCTATCCATCCATCCATCCATCCATCCGTCTGTCCGTCCATCCAACCATCCATCCATCGATCCGTCCATCCGTCCGTCCATCCATCTATCCATTCATCCATCGATCCAATATATAAATATTATATGTCTATTCACCCAGTGATATCTATCCATCTGTTTATCTATCCATCCATCCATCCGTCTGTCCGTCCATCCAACCATCCATCCATCCATCCATCCATCCATCCATCCATCCTACTGTTAATGGATATTTCCTTTGTTTCCATTTGGGGACCATTACAAAAAATATTGCTGAAGCCAATCTTGTGTGTGTCTTTGGTGGGTATAGGCATTCAGTCTCTTGGTGATGTACTAGGGAGATAAAATTGCTGAGTTATGGGTATACGGATATTTGGGTTTTAGTACATATTGCAAGACACTTCCAGAATGTTTCTTTAAATGGGCCTTTTTGGACATTTCAGAAATGGCTTTAATTCTTTTTCTAGACAACTTCTCTGGCTCCTGATCAAAGGGTCTATAAACTCGTAACTGGATTAGTCTAATATTCAAGGTATTATAGTTAAAGTGGCTAATTTTCTCTCTCTGTTAGCTCACTAAAATTCCTTCAAATGAGGAATGTAAAACTGTGATATGAAATTCATTTTTATATAAGTGGGTTTTCTTGAAGCATTAGCTCTTTCTAGGTATCTGGGATTTGCGGAGGCCACTAAG
>PJEM01013154.1:0-42592 GCA_004023845.1 Helogale parvula
CCTGTAAAATGGGCACGAAGACCCGGCTGACAATGCTGCCGTGGGACTCAGTGTGCTGCGTGCCGGACACTGGCCCGGGGTCCGGAGTGGCCGTGTCTGAGGGCTGTTGTAGGCCAGGCCCAGATTTCACCCCCTTTTAGGATAATTTTATAATAGTTTAAAATGTTTCTAGGAAACGTACACTGTAGGAAATTTTAGGATACATGAATAAGCAAAAATAAAACTGAAAGCAGCCCGTAATTTGTTTATGCTAGACCTAACTGCGGTTTTCGAGAGCCTCAGCTGTTTCTTTAAACTATTTTGTATTTTGATACACAGAAAATAGACAGAATTATACAGCGACTACTCATATAACCTTTACCCAATTCACCATTTAACACTTTGCCACATTCGCTTCATTTCTGTTGTAAACTTTCATTTTTGCCGGACCGCTTGGCTGGAAGGCGCAGCCGCCACGGCTCTGCAGAGTAGGGACCGGGTCCCGCGCAGCCACAGCACTGCCCTGGTGGCCGGGGGGGTCGGCGTAGCTCAGGCGCTGAGTCCGGCAGGAGGACCCCGGGGCAGCAGCTTCCCGGGACCCCGCACTGGCCTTGAGTTGTTCTCGTCCTGGGGGAGCGCTCGCAGCCTTTCTTGTTCCCGTGGCTGCGAGTTCTTCGGAGTCCAGGCCCGTTAGCTTGCTGTGCGCCTCACGTCCTGGGTCTGTCCGGTTACTTCCTCGCGATTAGATTCACGCTAATGTGTTTTGGCAAGAGTGTTCCGGAAGAAACGCCCCGTATGACCACACCAGCAGGCCTGGGTCCCGGCTTGTCCCTCTGGTGGCGATGCGAGTCGGGCCACCTGGTTAAGGAGGTGACGTGGCCGCCGGCGCCGCAGGTGCTCTGTGGTAGCCCTGAGGAGCCGGCCCTGGAGCCCCTGGGAGGGCCCCGCTCGCCCGCGGCCGCCCCCGGTGGCCTTGCCTGTGCTCTCTCCACGCGCCAGGCCGGCACGCGTGTGCTCGTGTGCGTGTGTTCAGAGGAGCGAGTTTGAGACCCTGTTTGCAGCTCCTTCACTTAAAACCCTGTGTGATCAGATGCCCGTCAGTGTCATGGGAGCCGGCCGCCGCTCCACCGAGTGGACCTGCCGCGGCGTGTTCGGCGGTGCCCGTGCTCCAGGCGTGCCCGCTCCGGGTGCCCCCTGCACGGTCCTGGGCGGGGGCAGGGGTGCGCGGGCTCCCTTGCTCTGCTGGCCTGCACCTCTCAGCACGTCCGGGGGTTCCCGCCTCCACACGGAGGGAGGAGGGTCGAGCCAGGAGCACGACTGAGCCAGGAAGGGGCTCCCGCCAGCAGCGGCCAGTTGTGCCCGGTTGGTAGTTGGCAGTGCGCAGGAGGTGTGCACTTCCTCCCTCCCAGAAGGGCGTGCCCTGCAAAGCAACTTCTATTTTCCTGGGGAGAGCCAGAGCTACCCTGGTCGTGCAGACGTGATGTGGGACTTCCCTCTTCCTTCGGTGATGGCCAGGCGTCCCCGGTCCACGTGCCTCCCCGAGAGCGGCGGGGGTGCTGGGTGGTGTGGGGGGTCAGGCGGCACCACTGGGATTGGGAAGTGGAATAAGTGTGCAGGAAAGCTGGTGGGTTTGGTCTTGTCGTTAAAAATACTGAAATCTCTGCAGACGTACCTTCTCTATTTGATATACATCAGGGCTTTCTCATTAAGAGTATTTTTCTGAAATTGTCAGTTATACAAAGAAAATTATTCCTCCGGCAGCTTTATAATATCCTGATTATTAAATTTAAATTGTTTTAGTGGAAGGAGGCAAAACCGGAAGACCTTATGGATTCAAAACTTAGATGTGTGTTTGAATTGCCAGCAGAAAATGAGAAACCAGTAAGTATGCTCATAGTTAACAATAATTGAATGTTGCAAGCTGATACTTATTTGCATACCATCTCCTACAAAACCAGGACTTAAGTTGGCAAATTATTTTCCTTCCTCTGATGTGTGATGAAAAACCTAAGCTGAAGCCAACAAGTTGCGGGCCCCACGGAATCGGCCTTTGCGAGGCCTGCAGAAAGGCACCGAATTGAAACCATTTTTTTTCTTGAAAAGTGCAACCTGTTGGCTGTTGAAATGTCATAAATCCTAAAGAGCCTCTTTGACTTGGCAGAGTTAGATGTTGCTGTAAAACAGTGGGTAAGTTTAAAACGGGGAATAATTTGCCGTTGACCATGGTGCTTGCTGGACAGGAGGTGAGCTCTCGGGTCCCGTGCCCCGGACCGCCGTCTCGGGGCTCCCTGCCCGCGCTCTCCCCTGCCCCCTCCTGCCTCTTTGGCCGAAGCTTGCTTGTGCTAACGTTAGTTAGGGTTTCTCAGCGCCAGCACTGTGCACACCGGGGCTCGGGGCCGGCCCGGGCCCGGCAGGCTGTTTAGCCGCACTCCTGGCCGCTCCTCCCGAGATGGGAGAAGTCGCCCCTCTCGTGTGACAACCACAGATGTCGCCAGACATCGCCCATCGCGCATGGGTGGTGGCGGGACCATCGCCTCCCCCTGGGAGTCACCCCTGTGTTGCCCGAGGGGGTGACGGAAGGGACCAGCTTCCCCCAAGCTGTTGGCTCACTTTCCTCTGGGAAACCAGGGGAGAAGCCTGTCATGGTCCTGGCCTGTGACCTGTTGGAGAGAGAAGACTGTGTCTGAAATGCTAATTTGGACCTTCCTTCAGCCCAGTCAGAAAAGCTTAAATTGTATTAAAAGCACTATTTAAAACACGTGCAGAATATTCCGCTACCCTGGCTGTTAATGGCTGGAGTTGGGAAATCGAGATGCTCACATTCTGTTACCATCGTCCACAGTGATGTCCAGGAATGCCGCTGCTGTGTGTCACCGCCGCTGCGTATTTTCTTCCCGCTCAGTGACCGACCGCTGTCACCATCCCGTGTCTCGGATGGGTAGCGGGCTGTTGTGTTGTTGCTTTTTTCTCTTCCCACTGCGCATCCCCGTGAGGTTGGTCCGGGGAGCCATGGTGTCGCTCTGCAGAGCCAGCTTGCCGCGGGGGCTGGGGGGCGCCCTGGCAGGAACCCCCTGCTTTCCTCTAGAAGAGAGCCCGATGGGGACAGCGGGTCATGTTCTGGGTGCTGCATGGAGCCCCCAGGGCAGGGGTCCCCGCCTGCTCAATTTTCCCCAACGCGCCTGAACACCTCCATGTCCCCTCCCTGGTCCCGCCCTCGCTCCCGAGGCCGCCGTGGCCATGTTGGCCAGGACGTGGGAGCGCGGAGCTTCCCAGGATTGAAATACCGCAGACACGGAACCTGTCTCACCTTCAGCCCAGCTTTAAGGGTCTGAGTTCGTGGCATAAATCACCCTCTGTGTCACCTTCCCCCGGGGCTCCCTCCCCCGTCCCAGCCCATCCTGGGGATGTTCAGGGCTTCCTGGTGACAGTAACTTGTGGCTAATAACTCCTGAGCTTGCACGATTGCGATGTGCTGATTTTTGCATGGCAGGAATTTGCTAGTGCAGAGTGCATGGCGCTGCTTCTCTTTCTTTGAAGTATTGGCCTCAGCCGAACCTCATTATTTGCCCCCATCCATAATTTCTGGGGCCCAGTTGCTGTAGATTATTAAGATACTAGATAAAGTGATCCATTTTTAAAATAAATGTGACATTTTACAGTGTGGATGAAACGCTACCACGTGTGGTGTTTGCTGAGAACTACTTTACTTTGCATAAAGAAGTCCTTTATTACATAGTTGGTGACTCTTGGGCTTTCATTTATTTCTGAACAGCATGACATAGAGATAAATAAAATTTTACCCACAACCACATCAAAGACAGAAACACCAATGGCGTCTAAAGCTCTGAGCTCCTCCTTGGATGACACTGAAGTTAAGAAGGTCATGGAAGAATGTAAGAGGCTGCAAGGTGAAGTTCAGAGGCTACGGGAGGAGAACAAGCAGTTCAAGGTAATGGCTTTTCTTTTTTCTTTTTTCTAAGGTGTGTATGTTTTTTTTTTTTTAATTGGTTGCTGTTGTTTTTTTTTCATTTATGTCCAAGTTAGCATATCGTGCAACAGTGATTTCAGGAGTAGGTTCCTTCATGCCCTTCACCCGGGTAGCCCGCCCCGCCCCCCCAGGAACCCTCTGTTCTCCACATCTCAGAGTCTCTTACACGTTGGCCCCCTTCCTGTTTTTGTATTATTTTTGCTTCCCTTCCCTTATGTTCATCTGTTTTGTACTTAAAGTCCTCATATGAGTGACGTCATATGATACTTGTCTTTCTCTGACTGGCGAATTTCACTTAGCAGAATACCCTCCAGTTCCATCCATGTGGTTGCAAATGGCAAGATTTCATTCTCTTTGATTGCGGAGTGCTACTCCACTGTATATATACACCGCATCTTCTTTATCCGTTCGTCTGTCGATGGACGTCTGGGCTCTTTCCACACTTTGGCTGTTGTCGATAGCGCTGCTGTAAACCTTGGGGTGCGTGTGCCCCTTTGAAACAGCACTCCTGTGTCCCTGGGATGAATGCCTACTAGTGCAATCGCTGGGTCATAGGGTAGTTCTGTTTTTAATGTTTTGAGGAACCTCCACACTGTTTTCCAGAGCGGCTGCACCAGTTCGCATCCCCACCGGCAGGGCAGAAGGGCTCCCCTTTCTCTGCATCCTCGCCAACATCTGTTGTTGCCTGAGTTGTTGATGTTAGCAGTTCTGACGGGTGTGAGGTGGTGTCTCAGTGTGGTTTTGATTTGTATTTCCCTGATGATGAGTGGTGTTGAGCGTTATTTCATGTGTCTGTTGGCATCTGGATGTCCTCTTTGGAGAAGTGTCTGTTCATGTCTTTCGCCCATTTCTTCACGGGATTATTTGTTTTTTGGGTGTTGAGTTTGATAAGTTCTTTATAGATTTTAGATACTAACCCTTTATCTGCTATGTTGTTTGCAAATATCTTCTCCCATTCTGTCAGTTGCCTTTTAGTTTTGTTGATTGTTTCCTTCGCTGTGCAGAAGCTTTTCATCTTGATGAGGTCCCAATAGTTCGGTTTTGCTTTTGTTTCCCTGGCCTCCAGAGAGGTGTTGAGTAAGAAGTTGCTGTGACGAACGTCAAAGAGGTTCTTGCCTGCTTTCTCCTCGAGGATTTTGATAGCTTCCGGCCTTACATTTAGGTCTTTCATCCTTTTGAGTTTATTTTTGTGTGTGGTGTAAGACAGTGGTCCAGGTTCATTTTTCTGCATATCACTGTCCAGTTTTTCCCAGAACCACTTGCTGAAGAGACTGTCTTTTTTCCCGTGGATACTGCCTTCTGCTTTGTCCAAGATTAGTTGGCTATACATTTGTGGGTCCATTGCTGGATTCTCTGTTCTGTTCCATTGATCTGAATGTCTTTTTGTGCCAAGATTTTATATGTTTTTTAAGTAATCTCTACACCCGACGTGGGGCTCGAATTCAACAACCCTGCGCTCGGCTGGCGTTTGGTTCTCTGACGGTCTGCAGAAAACGGGGGCTTTCCCCTGTGCTCCTGGGCGGCGAAGTTGATGAATCCCTGAGTTTGTAGCATTGTTTTGTATTTGCGTATTCTTTCCTCAGGGAGAAATTTCTCTGGCATTCGTCAGGTTCTCAAAAGAGCTCCGAACAGCCCCTGCCCCCTAATTCCCCAGGGTCCTTTGAGCAGCAGCTTCTCAGCTGTGTAAATTCTCGCTGCCGTGCTCTCTACCTGTTAGATGTTATTTGATCTTCCAAACCCTTCTGTGAGCTAGGGATTATCATCACGGTCACCTTACAGACGAGGAAACGGGGGAACAGAGCGGTCCGGTGGCGCCTGAGGTCACCCTGCCAGTGCGCCCCGAAGCCGGGCTACGTGCTCCCCGGTCCCCACCTCAGCGCAGTCGCGTGTCCTCCTGCGGGGAAGCAGAGCCCCTCTCGCCCTCCCGCTGGTGTAAATGGAAGAAAATTCTGAAATTAAAAGCCAGACCGCAGTGGGTATCTTGACCCTACTCCGTCCCCACTGGGTGAGTCTTTTTTTTAGGAGGGTAGACGTACTCTTTTAACACAGGTATCATTCTGAATTCCGGAGATCCTAGGTAGGTCTGGGCAGTAGGGTCTCAGCGAACTACGAACGCGGTGAGGGGCTCGGAGACAGGACGTAGTCACGCGGACAGGTGGACGCTCGAGCCCGGACCGCCCCCCGGCCCCCCCCCCCCCCAGTGTCTCGAGTTCATGGATGCAGCCGAGGCTGGGGCGCTGGCGGGCGTGGGCGGCAGGACGCACCTCGTTTGTGGAACGAGGAATGTTGTGGAATGTTCCTCACATGTTGTGGGGATGACGCGCACACCTGCCGAGCTCTGAGTGTACGGTGGGCACGGCATCTCCTGGGCCTCCGCTCGCAGAGCACGTCTGAGGCCCCATCTGGTTTGAGACCGGGTCCGGAAGAGGTCTCTGCACATCTAATAACAGGAACTTCTGTTCCGCTTAAGAGTGAGGCGGGTCTGTTCTCTTCTCTCCGCTGGGCCGCCCAGCCAGGTCCTGGCCTCGGCCTCTAACTGCCGCAGCACCAGGCACACATCGTAAATGTAGTTCGGTTGACTCTTCCTTCTTTTATTATGGCAGCGTGGGGGGGACAGGAGGACCGACAGCGTGGCGGGGACACGAGAGCTGGCAGCGTGGGGGGGACGGGAGGACCGACGGTGTGGCGGGGACACGAGAGCTGACAGTCTGGAAAACAGCGCCATCTCCCATCTTGCAGTAATTTTGATTTGCCTCATTCGGTAACTTTTAGTGCGGAGTAAATTAGGAAGCTGACACTCTACTTTTTGGCTAAAAATCTAAGTACTGCCTAAAGCTTCTCCGTGAGTGTATTTCTCTTCACAAACAGTCTTGTGCCGTTTAAAGTGATAAATAGGTAGAAATAGCTTCTATATAAACCCAGTAAAATAAATGCTGCATTTTGCTGTGCCCATTTTTTTTTTGAAGTTACTCGAATAGCACGGTCATTCATCACTGCAGCGGTGTTGGCTGTGCCCCTCAAACAGTATCTTTACAATATTATCAGACCAATCTTGACATTCGAAGATTCTTTATCCCTCCCAAGCACTGATTTCTTGTTTTGTGTTGTTTCATTCTTTCATTTGGCCAACGCGTCTCCCAAGGGTCTAGCCTGCGCCCGGTGGTGTGGGTGCCGACAGGGGCTGCCCCTGCTGTGGGGGAGCTCCCCGCTGACCGGTAGCTAGGGAGACCCAGACCGGGCCCCGAAGACCCAAGTGATGCGCAGTCCCACAGAGGTGGCCACGGCGCCCGCAGCCCCGGCTTGGCCGGCTGCTTGTCGTCTCCAGGTCCGCCGAGACTGGGGACGAGCAGATGGGGAAGTTCACGGAGATGCGCCGGGGCCCACGTGCAGAGACGCAGGCCCTGGTGAGGAGTGTGCACTGGGCCTGGGGAGCAGGGAAGGAAGAGATAGTTTCTGTTCCGTGCATATCTGCGTAGTTGGGGGGGATATATATATATATGTATGTATGTGTGTATGAAAAAGGATGTTGCTTTTTGGCAGGCAGGAGTTACATGCTGTAAGTAGAAAATATTTGAGATGCATGGGGCGCCTGGGTGGCTCCGTCAGTTGAGCATCCAACTAGGGCTCAGATCATGATCTCACAGTTCGTGGGTTCGAGCCCCACATCAGGCTCTGTGCTGACAGCTCAGAGCCTGGAGCCTGCTTCCGATTCTGTGTCTCTTTCTCTCTCTGCCACTCTTCTGTTCATGCTCTGTCTCTCTGTTTCTCAAAATAAATAAATATTAAAAAAAAAAAAAAAGAAAGAATATTAGAGATGCATTTATCAGCCTGTGTCACATTTTAGTATGATTCCAGATTCCATTGTTTCTCCATGTAACTCATCAACCACAGAACTCTGCAGCTGAGACCTTCTGGGCCCCCCACTTGCGTAGATTCTTGTGCTTTTTAGATTTGTGCTTGGGGAAAGGCCTGTCGTTCAAAAATTGATGACTTGAGAGGAAGGAAGAGGGTCGTTGTCAGATGTAGAAGAGGGGCCCCAGGGTGTAGAGCGCCTGGCAGACCCTCTCAGAAGCGTTTTTTCCTGTAAGTCATGGGGAACCGAGGCCCTGCTTTGGCACGAGGTGTAGGAGGGGCCTGCAGCCTCGTGTGGCGGTGGGAAGAGAGGAGGGGCTGGCTGCGGCGGCGTGTTCTCAGCGGCCGCAAGCCCGTGGCGCCTCGTCTGTGGGATTCAGTCTCTCCCTTCGACAAGCGAGGAGGCCAGGCCACAGCATGTGCCCCGAGTCTGTGCTTACGAGGCCCCCCTGCTCTGCTGGACTGTACGGTTGACTTCTGCGTCTGGGCCTTGGGTGTCTGAAATGTGTGTTTGCTCCCGCAGGAGGAAGACGGACTTCGGATGCGGAAGGCGGCGCCGAGCCACAGCCCCGCTCCCGGGCCAGCCGCGGCCGGCAGGGAGGAGGGCCTCAGCGCGCGGCTCCTCGCGCTCGTGGTTTTGTTCTTCATCGTCGGCGTGATCATTGGGAAGATCGCCTTGTAGACGCGGCCGGCGGAGGTGGCACGCTGCATCGATGGGCCCGCCGTCCCGTGGGGTTTGAATTTATCATAACCATGTGTCAAAAGAAGTTAATGTATGATGACATCTCACAGGTCTTGCCTTTAAATTACCCCCTCCCCGCACGTGCACACGCGTGCACACACACACGCACACACAAATTATAACGTAACAATCTTCTAGAAAGTTAAAAATGTATAGTAAATGATCGGGGGAAAATAATGATCTTTATTAATGACAAGGGAAACCGTGATTAAACCATAATGGCATGTTGTCAGTGTCATTTGAAGCATCTGTAGCCTTGGTACATGTGGCCGGATTGATTACCTCTCTTAGAACAAGACACTCTTCCTGCCGGTCAGTGTGGCCCTGGGGGAGCTGGAGCCCCGGGGGTGGGAGGGGAGGGCCGTCCCCCCCCTCAGAGCAGCACCCCACCTGCCCACCCGCCCACCTCCGCCCCGGCTGCCTGCCCTGGCCGTCAGGTCCTTGGGACTGATGAACAGGGTCAGAAGCTGAAAGAATTGTGCTGTGGTGGCATCAGATCTGCCCGTCGGGAGCGGGAGGCCCGTGGTGACCGACTGACCCAACACTTTGGAAATTAAAGTCAATGCTTTGTTCTCTTAAAGGGACCAAGCCAGATCCCTGTCAGTTCGTGTAGCGAGAGTGAATTGTTATTCAGAGATGTTTAGGCGTATTTAACTTATTTAACGTATTTCATCTCATGTTTCCTTGTTGCCACGAGATTATAATTAATGCTGTGGCCCAGAATCCCCTGTGCTCCCTGGTGCCAGTGGGCACAGCTGGCAGCGCTGCTCAAGGGCCCTGGGCCCCCGCACCGATACGGGGGGGGGGGGGTCCTCCGTGCACATACACGAGAGTTGTCGTCATCGAGAGGGCAGCGCTCCGCGTCCGTGGTCCGCTCGGCCCCTCCCCGACGGAGAAGAGTCGCTGGTCTGCTTCCTGCTCCTTCGCTGCCCCTCGGCCACCACTGTTCTGCAGGACGTGCACCCCAGGTCTGGTCCCCGCCTTTCCCGCCTGGCCCTGGCCCGGGGTGGGGTGGCGGGGTGGGAGCGGAGGTGGAGGCAGCTGGGTGGGGGCGGGGAGAGGGGCGACAGGCTCTTTGGATTATCGTCAAGTAGGGATTGAGAGTTTGACTGTAAATTAATTTTATGCCATAAAAGACCAATCCAATTCTGTTCGACTATGTAGCATCTTAAAAAGAAAAAAAATTAAAATAAAGCCCCAGAATTAAGAGTTCTTTTGTCATTTTGTCACGTTTGCTAGAGGGGGGGAATTATTATTTTTGTGATCCTCATTATCACCTTGTTATTGGAAGGTTGGCTTCAACACGAGCCCTATGGGTGAGAAGTACACGTCTGATGAGTTAAGTAGATACAGTGTATACGTGTGTGTGTGTCGTTGGCTTCAACTGAGAGCCTGAAAACGAAGCTGTTGCAGATCTTCAGCAGCCGGTCTCCCTGCCTTTGCACTGCTTCGCCCTTCGGCAGGAAAAGAACTCCCATTTGGATCCAGGAGCAGGTGCCCTCCAGGCAGGAGAGATGGGTGGACGGCACGCCGGGCCTGGCTCCAGGGAGCGGGTGTGCGTGGACAGACAGATTCACTGCAGGGAAGAGCGTGGTTAGAAGTCATTCACCTGAGTCGTGTTGCTCCGGAGCCTGGCCGAGGCGGAGGGGCCTTGATCCTGGCTCAGGGGGTCTGGTCAGGGACCTGGGGCCCGGCGGCTGGATACCCATGGGCCAAGGAAGCAGCTTCTGTGTTTGCCAGAAGTTCCTGCAGGTCCCAAGCCCTCCCAGTGAACGTGGAGCAGACCTGCTTCTCAGCCACACGCCTGTCGCTCAGACCTTGTGAGAGCTCGCTGGTGCAGAGCCCCCCCCCCCCCCCCCCTCCCGCGGCCGTCAGTGGCCGGTATGTCTCTGGTGTGGGGGTCCGGGGGCTTCCGGAAGGCACGAGGTGCCTTCTGCCACAAGTGTTCTGTCCGTGGCTGCAGTCCATCTGGGTGCGGGAGCTGCACGAGCCACTCTTCACGGCTGGCAGCCCCCATGGCCTTGAATCGGTCAGGGGTCCCCAGCTCTTCAGGCTCCCCTGCAGGGAGGGTCTACAGCCCTGTTCCCAAAGGGCCTCATGCTCCCCCAAAACTTCACTCACATGGACGGTGGCTGGGATCTGGCCTGTCCGCACCGGGGCAACCAAGTTCTTAAAAAGAGAGCCTCGTGTGTCCATTCCGTTTGGGGCCTCGCGAAGGGATTTATGTGTCACATACACGGAGGAGAAGGCCTTCGGCTTCTCAGAGGAGCTGGGCATGAGGCTCACAGCTGAACCTCGGAATTTGAGACCCACACTTGTCCTCTTTCTGACTCCTCATCCTGTAAAATCTCTTTCTCCTTCGGAGGCGAAGGTTTGGGGAGCGCGTGTTTGTTTACGGGACTTTCTGAGCAGAAGAAGGGCACTCACTGGGGTGAGCCGGAGGCCATGGTGGGCAGACTGGGTGTCATGTGAGCTGTGCGGTCGGTGGGGGGCACCTCTGGGGACCCAGCGGGCGAGCGAGTGTAGACCAGGCACCGCCGAGGGTCCGGGACCCTTGTAGGAGCCACAGACAGCCTAGACATCAACCCTGGAGGAGTGCGTGCCTTAGGAGTGTCTTTCTGGAATGACAGACGAGGAAGAGTGAGGGTGAAGGCCAAGAGGTGGATGTGTGGTCCCCTCACATGGTCTGTCCTGCCCCAAGAGGAGACCCTCAGAGCAGACCGGCGTGGCACGGGCAGGGCTGGTGCCGCCCAGGGTGCCCGCCCGGGTGCCAGCCAGAGAGGGGCGCTGTCAGGCCGCCGCCCGCCTGCCCTGAGCACCGCTCTCCATCCCCTCTGGGAGCCATGCCCTTGGAGGGATCTGCCACCCGGCCCACAGACACATAAGTGATGTAAGCAATAAGAGTGTCCTGTACCTTCTTATTGATTGAATTTTTAAATTGATCGTTTCAGCCCTCTCCGCACGGTACAAAAATACCTCTGAAGGACAGCGGGCTGCATCATCTGTAGGTGCGAGGACCCGGCTTCCATTTTTTCCTTCTCCTAGTTTGCATGTTTCCTTCTCCAGTCTCCTAAATTGCTGGCACCAGAAGTAATAAATACTGATAAAATCAAAATTGATTTTTACCAGTGGACAGTTTATGCCTAGAAAGACGGCTTATACCTACATAACACAGAAGGGGAAAAATGAGGAACCTCCGGTGATCCGTGAAAACCTAAACGCTTTCAGACAAATCCCAGGAACAAAATTGCTATCGGAAGATACCAGTGCGGACGTGCAGGCTGGGTTGAGTCAGATACGACCGAATACGGTGACGGCTCAGAGCTGAACAGCCCTTCAGATTAATTTGAAAGCAAACTCGTGTGTGTGTGTGCGTGTGCTCACGCGTGTGTGCAGCATGCGTGCCATATGTAAGTAGCTTAACATTCTCCAAATGGTGCCTATATTTTTTGCACTCACAAATCTTTATATTTGCAAACTCAGACTCCATGCCCAAATCCACCCGCCTTTGTCATTTTCAATCCCTTTCTCTAAAGAACTGGACCATTGACAAGTTTCTGGTTGTGGTTTGTGAAATTCTTGGTTTGAAAGAAAACAATAAGGAGAGAGATGGGACCTGGGCGTCCGAGTCCCCTACAGCCCGGCTCCGGCAGAGAGGCCGCCGCACCCCCTGCCGGCGGTGGCAGCTCGCAGAGGGCGTCTGGCCAGGCCTGGGCCTCCCGACCCCTCTCGGCGGGCCCATCCGCTAGAGGAGAACCGAGTCAAGCCCTGGAGATGTCAGAAGCGAGAGCTCTGGGGGACCGCGTCTCAGTCAAGCGTGGGCATGTTTGCTGTTGGCCGGAAGCCAGTGCTTCCAGAGTCAGCAGGAGCGGACTTGTAGTTTGTCCCCTGAGCAGTGGACAGGCGTCCCCGGCCCCCGCGCACAGATCCGGTGAGGCCTGCGATCACCCTCCGGTACTCGAAGGGCAGCTCAGAGACCACGCGTGCTGCACGTGAAGCGGGGTCCCTCGGGGGTGCCCTCCCCCTCCCCTGCCTTCCCCTCTGTCCCCTCCCTCAGACAGAGCCGCGGTGACAGGGACTCTTACAGAACGCTGCTGCTGTCCCGAGGCGCCCTCTCTACCGTGCAGAGCGTTTCCAGTACCTTCCCTCACTGAGCTGGATCCTCACAACAGCCGTGACCCAGGGGGCACGGGGGCTCTGATTTGCACACGAGGAAATGGAGCCTCCAGGAGGTTAAACTGAGCAGGTTGCTAGAACCTCTCGTTGGGCGCCGCGTGGGGCTCTGAGAAGCCTGCGGCGAGGCCCGGGTGCCCCTGGGAGCAGTGGTGCGGACGGCTCTGGGCAGCGAGCTCTGGCACGCTGATGCGCTGGCCTTCAGGCCTCGTGCACTCATCCGAAGGTGGAGAGATGCTTTCATCTTTTCCTTTTGAAACGAAACACACTTCAGACGGTGAAGAAATGTGCGTTTTCCCATTTTCTCGCTGCCTGAAGATCTCTGCTCGGTGCTTCTGGGGAAGGGGTTTGGGGGCTGTGCAGAGAACGTTGCCAGTCTGTGTCGGTGAGGCAGGGACAAGGGTGCCTTTCTGGGGAGGCGGCACATAACTTGCAAGTGAAACGTGGAGCGAGGGCAGTTCATTAAAATTGGTGTCCCGGCAATGGCCGCTGGGCCTCCAGGCTCAGACCTCGTCCGGGAAATCACGGGGGGAGCAGGTCACAGCAGACCCTGCTCAGGGCCAGCAGCTGGGAGGCAGGCTCAGAAGGCTGTGATGTTGTGTCTCCAGCGAGACTCCCAGACTCTTACCCTGCGCCCAAGTCCCGTCTGCCTCACCCCTGTCCACGGGGCTCAGCCTCCGTGGGTGTTGAACTGGGATGTGTGAGGCCTCCCCCCCTTGCCAGGGGATTCAGACCCCCCCCTCCATGGGGGCACTAGCTACATTGGTGCCACTGAAAAACAAGGTTTCGTTTGGCTCACTTTCGTACCGGAGGCATTTGGGGACATCTAGGAGACACGAACGGTTGTGTATCATAGACGTGAAACCCTGGCAGCAGGTGAGGCACAGTCTGGAGTCACACAGTCACTTCCGATGTTTTCCCCTAATGGAATTAATTCATTACAGAATGTCTGCCTCAACTCTGTAGAAAAGGAAGAAAAAGCCAGCAGCCAAGATACCGCTGTTCCCTAACTTGCCATAGATATTTGCAATTATGATACCTTGGAATGTTGCCACAATATGGATTGCTTTGATTAAAAGATGTCAGTTGAATAAAACAGCGCTGTGGGATAATAGTTCTCCGCCGCTAGATAAATGCCGATGTTTATTTTTAAACCCGGAAACATCGATCCTGTGGCAATGCCCTATTAGAATTACTTTATCACAGCACAGGGGTGATGCGTATTTAATCATCTGGCTAATGGACGCGGGTGCGGGCCTGACGGACACTCCCTGCATCTTGATGAGCGGCGGGAGCCTGGCCGGCCTCTGTCAGTCCGGCCGGCGCCCCAGCCTCTCATTTCACGCCCACCCAACGCCGTGGCCGCCGCCCTGCAGGTCACCTGTGACTCTGTCTCCCTTCAGCGCACCAGCCAGGGCAGACGCAGGGCGGGTTCAGCCCAGCTCCATCCGGCTCAGTGCTAACAAGGATGCATCGCTTTTTGTGATTTCAAAACGATAGATTAGCATGCATGCCTCTCGCGTCGCCTCGGTGGTTTGCCCTGTGACACGAAAAAGGTCCGGTTCTTTTCATGAGCCGGATGCCTGCATTCCCGTCTTCCCTTTGTATCTTAGAAGTGAATATACTCAGCCCCTGCCCTCTACCGCGGCATCCATAGAAAAATATTTTTTCCCCTGTTGACTCTGTTACTTGGATTCAAAGGTCAGAATTTATTGTCTGTGATACGAGACCATGTGTCTAAGCTGCCTGTTTCCAGCAGTCACTCACGTAGCCAGCGTTTGTCAGCTCACCTTCTGTGTGTCAGACCCTGTAGGCGCCGCGCAGAATTCATCAGTGGGAGCAATTTGTATCTGTGGATTTCATTTGTAAGCAGTCCCGGTAAGTGCGGCAGACCTGTGTGTGGACGGAAGACCTACAAGGTGGTTTGGTTCTCTTTCCTGCTGCTCGCGTTTCCTTTTTTTTTTTTTTTTTAAGAATTGATAACTCCTGGCATTTGAAACTTCCTATCAGAAACTCCGAATGTCCTGTTTCACTGTTCCCCTGACCTGTCTCTCCTCAGTGCACACGCTGTCCCTGCCCCGGCCTTCCGTCTTTCTCTCCGCAGCTTCTGGATTGTGTTTGTGCCCCGACTTCGATGTCTGAGGACATTCTTGGAATTGGGTGTTTTAAGCGGCGTCTTAGAATGCATTAGTGTTCTTAATGTTCCCTTTCTGTATTCTAAGTTGTGATTTCCTGTTCTGACATAGAATTCGTGTAAAAAGTTTGTGCAGGAAAGGACTCTTTCCCATTGTACATTCTGGTTATCTGACATGTCGTAAATTCGTGGGTTTATGGCTGAGTGTACGTTTCCCGGAGGGAAGAACATGTTTTTCTGTCCAGATCGCAAGAGCCATTCACAGCGTGTTCTTACGTGTTCCGTGTCAGCCTGATGGACCTGTCCGGCCGGGACAGAAACTTTTGTACTAGCTGTCTCCGTATTCTGTTCAATAAATTCTGTGCTCTGAATATATTTAAACGATGCTTCAGTGTACAGTTATTTTGAATAGATGGCGTAAGAGCGTTTGGATATGCTTTAGAGAACACACGAGAGCCCGTCACTTTCCTCTCACCGATTCTTAGGAACATGAAACCTATTTAAATGGAAAATCATAGATACTTTGTGGGACGGAAGCAGACCCAAGGGATGACTAGGTCAACTTCCTCATTTTACTGATGAAACTTTTGTCCAGGGAGACTCCGTGTGGGGGGCCAGGCATGCATTCCTGTACTTTCCTGGGCGGGGGGCTGGAGGGCCTCTGTCACTGATGGACAGAGTCCTGGCGGGTGTAGATGGCTTCCAGGGCTGCGAGATGGGGTAGCTTTCGTCTTTCACAACGGTGGACACTTCACCGTCTTACGGTGTTCTCTTTTTAAAACGCGAATGAAAACGTTTTAACTTCTTTTGGAAAAGTAACGCGTGCAAACTAAGACTTCCCACAAGTCCAAAAGATAGCACAAAGTTCCCCGGGGCCCAAACCCACTTCCCTTCTCCAGAGACTCCTGGGTCTCCCGTTCTGTGTTTGACTCTTTACGGAGATCACCCCGCACGCGTGTCCGTGACACACAGCCTAGTGTTTCTTACACGCAGACAGCACACCTACCCGCCCTGTCACCTCTGTGGCTTCTCAACTTTGTAATACGTTGGAGATCGTTCCACGTCCACACCCATGTTCCTAACGGCTCTGTCGTTTCCCTCTGCGATGGGCCCGAAACTCACTCAGCCAGCCCTGGGTTGAGGTACACTTTCGTAGCTTCCAGCCACACCGCCACGCGTGAGCAAGAGTGGCGCGGGGCATGCCCTGGGAGAGAGATGCTTGGGGCAGACAGTGTTTGCGGTTTAAGCTCCGTGACTTCCAAGGAGGACGCACCAGCCCTCGGTCCCAGCACCCCCGCCTCCCCGCTCCGCCAGCACGTTGCGATGTCTGACGCTGTGAGCTTTGCTCCTCTGGAAAAGGCACACGGTTTCGTGGTTTCAGGCCACGTTTCTCTGCGCCTCCCCCACGCGCAGAGGCCCTTCAAACACACGCGTGAAGCTCTGAGATGATGGGAATTGAAAGGAGGGCAAGGCTTCCCTCGCCCAGGACCAGTGTTAGAACAGCAGAAACGAAGGTTCTACAGGCACACGCTTAGGAGCGTGGAAACGGAAATGTACAGCATTTTACTAATGAGAAAACCGCTTGCCACAGAGAGTGTAGAAACGGATCGGGCAGGGGAGATAAATAACCCTTTATTGCCAACTAATGGGGCTCCCATTCCTCACTCTCCCCGCGACTCCACCGTCGGGTCAGCCGAAAGGAGCATACGTTCCTGCTACTCAGGGGGCCCTTTCACAGACCTCGCAAATGAGGCGCATTTCAGCTCCCAGCCTGTGGGCGGTTCTGTAAGGGGCTCAAAACGGTGGTCGGTGGTCGTCCTGAAATGGTTAGATCCACGCCGTGGGGGAGAGGGGGCTCCCAGTGCCGGCCTGGCGCGCTCTCGCCAGAATCTAGTGCATCAGAAGACACACCTGCCCCCGGTGGGGGAGACCCGCCCCACCAGCAACAGAAAGCCCCCCTCGGAAGCTGCACTTAGAGCCGAGGCTTTGCCTTGTCCGAGCAGAACTTCTGTTTCTGTTTTCTTCGCCATGTTTGATAGCCAAGATCACTTCCAAGAAAAAAAGCAGAAATTTGGAGAAACACAATGTTCGTGTGATGGACTTTTTGAAAAATGTACCTTTACTGCTCCTTCAAAAACGTTAGGAAAATGTGTATAGAAGGCAGGAGGCTTTTTAAAGGCAAGGCAAGACCCATTGTTATATTTCAACCCCTCCCTCCCCGCCCCTGCAGTCCCATTGCCGGTCCTAAATGTGACTCCAAGGCTTGGAAGGTGTTTTCCCTCCGCAATGATGAAACCATCAAAGAGGATCCATCCAGTCATCGTGGGAGGGGGGCTGGCGGCCCACGGCTGGTGCTTTGGGCATTTTCTCCACTGTTTCCCTCAGTCTGATACCCAGGAGGGATCTCATTCCTAGGAACACGACTGCCGTCTGCCCCCACCCACCCCCGCCCCGCAGCCGGGACTGCCTGCTCAAGGTCGCCTCCGAAACCTCTCTTGCCATCGTCTGTCCTTCCTGGACTGAAAGCAGTTTGAGGGGAAGTTCTGCATTGTAGTGGATTTGGTCTTGCAGTATTTTTAAAATAAAGTTTTAATTTAACTTCCAGTTAATTAACACGCACAGTGTTAAATTATTTCAGGCGTGTGATACAGAGATTTAATGCCTCCACACGCCCCTCTCTGCTCATGACAGTAAGGGTCCTCTTCATCCCCCATCCCCTCTTTCACCTGCCCCCCACCCACCTCCCTTCTGGTAACCGTCAGCGTGTTCTCAACAGTGAAGAGTCTGCTTCTTGGGGACAGGCCTGGGGGGCTCACTCGGTTAAGCGTCTGACTTCAGCTCAGGTCATGATCTCACAGTTCGTGGGTTTGAGCCCCATGTCGGGCTCTGTGCTGACAGCTCAGAGCCTGGAGCCTGCTTCAGAGTCTGTTTCTCCCTCTCTGTCTGCCCCTCCCCTGCTGACGCTTGGTCTCTCTTTGTCTCTCAAAAATAAATGTTGAAAAATTTTTTTTAAATCTGTTTCCTGGTTCATCTCTCTCTCTCTCCCTCCCCCTTTGCTCCTTTGTTTCACTTTGTCGATCCTGCATATGAGTGAAATCCCATGGCGTTTGTCTTTCTCTGACTCCTTTCGCTTACATAATACTCTCTAGCTCCCTCCATGTGACTGAAAATGGCCAGAGCTCATTCTTTTTCATGGCCGAGTAATGTTCCCTCGGTACATGCCACCTCTTCCTTATGCGTTCGTCAGCCCTACACACTGGGCTGTCTTCGTAACTTGGCTCTTGTGGACGCTGCCGCTGTAAGCATAGGGATGCGTGTCTCTCCTTGAGTCCGTATTTTTGTGTTCTCTGGGTAAATATCCCCGGTTGGTGGAGCTATGGTTGCTCTATTTTTAACCTGCTGAGGACCCTCCCTCCCGTTTCCCAGAGTGGCTGCACCAGCTGGCATTCCTTCCCCGTTTCTCCACATCCTGGCCAACACCTGCTGTTTCCTGCATTGTTGGTTCCCACCCTTCTGGCAGGTGTGAGGGGGACGTCACCAGGGGGTTGACTTGCATTTCCCTGGTCAGGAGTGATGGTGAGCATCTTTCCACGTGTTGCGCAGTATTTTTAATTTTACTTGGTCTCAGAGTGCGTCACGTGCGTGGTGTCAAATGCAGAGTCCTTCTCACAGGCCCACAGCCAAAGCCGGCACCCCTCGGGGCCCTGCTTCCCCGACGTGCAGTCAGCCAACCCTGTCAGCATCCATAGTTCTTAATCGTGTGGCTACAGTACTTTTTCTTGGGTTTTCCTTCTAAGGAAGGTAAGGATGTAGCTCCAATATGACCCCTCTCTCCACCCCTGTCTGAAGCATGGCCTCTTTCCCTCCCTCTCAGTGCTACGTCATCAGTTCTGGCCACGTCCGTATCCTTTTGCTTGATAAAGACTTAAATATTGTTCACACCAAGGTATTGTCTGTTCTATGATTATATTTCCCTTTTATTTATTTTTCTTTATGTACATATGCATTTTATTTACATCCACATTAATTACCATACAGTGTAGTAATGGATGCAGGAGTCGAATTTAGTGACTCATCACTTACGTCTGACACCCAGCGCTCATGCCAACTCCTGCCTCCTTAATGCCCGTCCCCCATCTAGCCCATCCCCCCACCCACCGCCCCTCCAGCAGCCCTCAGTCTGTTCTCTGTATTTAAGAGTCTCTTAGGGTTTGCCTCCCTCTCTGTTTTTATCTTATTTTCCCTTCCCTTCTTCTATGTTCATCTGTTGTGTTTCTTAAATTCCACCTATGAGTGAAATCATATGATATTTGTCCGTCTCTGGCTGACATTTCACTTAGCATGATACATTCCATTTCCATCCACGTTGTTGCAAATGGCAGATTTCTTTCTTTTTCATCGCCAGGCAATATTCCATTGTATATATGTACCACATCTTTTAAAAAAATTTTTTTTAAAGGTTTTATTTATTTTTTAGAGAGAGAGAGAGACAGCGTGAGCAGGGGAGGGTCAGAGAGAGGGAGACACAGAATCCAAAGACAGGCTCTAAGCGCTGAGCTAGCTGTCAGCACAGAGCCTGACTCAGGACTCAAACCCACGAACTGTGAGATCATGACCTGAGCCAAAGTCGGACGCTTAACCGACTGAGTGATCCAGGCGCCGCATACCACATCTTCTTTATTTATTCATCAGTCAATGGATATTTGGGCTCTTTCCATAATCTGGCTATTGTTGATAGTATTTTTTCAGTTTATTTATTTATTTTGAGAGGGAGAGAAAGCGTAAGGGAGGGGTAGAGAGAGAGGGAGAGAGAAAATGCCAAGCAGGCTCCAACCTGCCTGATGTGGGGCTCGATCTCATGAACTTTGAGATCATGACCTGGGCTGAAACCAAGGGTCAGAAGCTTAACCAACTGAGCCACCCAGGTGTCTCTATATTTACCTTTTATATATAACCCTATGCCCCTCCCCAGGTTACTAAATCCCAGTGTTTTATTCGCTTAGTTTTTTTTCTCTCTTTTTCTTTCCCTTTTTTTTTTTTCATAAGTAGACTCTACGCCCAGTGTGAGCCCAATATGGAGCTTAAACTCACAACCCTGAGATAAAGACCTGAGCTGAGATACAAGAATTAGATGCTTAACTGACTGAGCCACCCAGGCACCCCTTACTTTCTTATATATCTTTATAATTAATTCAGAAGTGTAAGAGCATTTACATGTCAGGTACTGTGCGATTTTTTTAAATGTTTATTTATTTTTGAGAAAGAGAGAGAGAGAGGGAGGCAGAGAGTGAGAAAGAGGGAGACACAGAATCCAAAGTAGACTCCAGGCACTGAGCTGTCAGCACAGAGCCCAATGTGGAGCTCGAACCCATGAACTGTGAGATCAGGACCTGAGCTGACATTGGACACTTAACCAACTGATCCACCCAGGCGCCCCTATGACTTTTATGTATTTTTTTCAGAAAGGTCCTTCCCGGAGCACTCCATGCTTTTGCTGCTGTCTGGACTGACTGGTCTCTAGACCTGCTGCACAGCTCTCATCCCAGGAAGGCCCTTCCTTCCTTCATCATCATCTTCTTTTGTTCTCTTTTAGGTTGATCCCCTGGTTTCCAGATCTCTAGCTTCCTCTTTCTTGTTTTACATCCTCAGTGTGCTGGATGTAAAACACTTAAGCTGGTTTCCGAGAAAGGAGTATGTGGGAGATAACTTTTCCGAGAACTTTACATATCTGAAAATGGTCCATTGTGCCCTCACACTTGAGTGATAGTTGTGCTGGGTATAAAAATCAGGGTCAGAAATCATTCAGAAGATTTTGAGAACATTGTTTGCTGATTGCCAGCTTTCAGTGTTGCCCTTAAGAAGTCTAATATGATTTTAACTCCTGATCCATTTTTTTTTAATTTCTGGAGAAATTATTCAACCTTCATTTCCAATTTTCTCTTGATTTTTATATGCTGTCATATTTATGATTTTCAAGATTTATTCCTTTCTAATCACTATTATTTGTTTATATCAAGCTGCTCTTGCTAGATATATATGTTCTTTTCACTGAGAATATTATCATTCTTTTTTCCTCATTCTGTAATTAAGAGAGATGAGATCATGGCGATGGTCTTTAAATAGTTAGCACTGTTTTCACTGAGGGTGGTATAGTTCTTTGTTGTGGTTGTTCTGTACGGTGCATTATCTGCTTCTTACTAGTCACTTTGGACTAGGTTTTGTTCTCTGTCATTCTGGAGGCTTTCCTTAAATGCCGGATGATCCTTGACTTCCTTTAATATATGTACAAGTGAAACACCAAGAGGCTGATGGGAAGCATTTGTGTAGGTGGGATTTGCTGGATGGTTACTGGGTAAGGACCTCACAGATACCTCCTTGGGGAACTTCTGGCTATCAGTATCTTGTGGTTTGGTTTAGCATGGGCTCACTTCTCTAGAATCTTCCTGTCTCCTGCCTGGCAGCAAAAGCTTGGCCAACACCTCTCAAGGAGAAAGAGTCTGTGTAATCCAACAGTTCCATATGTAGACTTTTATTTGCTACCTCCCTTTTTAGCATGACACCTTGCCCTGGAGAGTCTCTAAGTCTAGACATCCCCCGGTAGCCCTTCAGGTTTCATACAGGGGTCAGGAAGAGGATCTGGGGCTCCACCTCCTTTGTGGACTTTCAAATAGTCCTCTTTTCAGCCTCAGTGCTCCTCTCCCTCTGAGGTTCCCTGGGCCACCACTTGCTAAGCCTTTGGGGGCACGAATGGACTTACTTCTGACCCCTCCCCCTCAACCGGCTGGAGGCACCTTTCTCTCTGCTCTCTGCCACCTGCTGTCAATACACTGCCCGCCAGCCCTCCTGATTCCAGAAGGGCGCTGCCGTCTCTTGTTGACTGTGTTCTCTTCTTTACTGTGTGTCCCCGTGATCTTGTGTCTTTTTGTTCCTTTCCCGTAATTTATTGGGGCTCTCGGAGGAAGCAGATGTGAATGTATTGCTCTGCCTGGCCTGTGCTTTGGTGCTCAGTACATAGGTGTAGTTCCTCATAAACTCATGGTTGATTTTTTTTACTGCTTATCTTTTTTTTGAGAGAGAGAGAGAGAGGATGAGAGAGAGAGAGAGAGAGAGAGAGAGAGAGAGAGAGCGTGCAGGGGAGGGGCAGAGAGAGAGGGAGAGAGAGCATCCTAAGCAGGCTCTGTACTGTCAGTGCAGAGCCTGATGCAGGGCTCAAACTCACGAATCTGTGAGATCATGACCTGATCTGAAGTCAGACGCCTAATGGACTAAGCCACCCAGGTGCTTCCTGACAGTTGATTTTATTTAAAAAAAAATTTTTTTTTACATTTATTTATTTATGAGTGACAGAGACAGATTACGAGTGGGGGAGGGGCAGAGACAGAAGGAGACACAGAATCCGAAGCAGACTCTAGGCTCTGAGCTGTCAGCACAAAACCCGATGTGGGGCTCGAACCCACGAACCATGAGATCATGACCTGAGCCGAAGTCAGACACTTAACCGACTGAGCCACCCAGGCGCCCCTGACAGTTGATTTTAACAGAAATAATGACCACCTAAATTTTTTTTATTAATTATTATTCTCCTGGGGGATTAAGAAAACACCAAGTGTAGGCGTGAGAGTAGGAGGTTACTAATAACCCTTAGGAAGTAAATACAACATCACCGGAAGAAGACCCATCCTCACTGAGGTTTTGTCGAAAGCCGTTCCTCTTAGAGCAGGTCGCTGCTTCCTCTTGAGTCTCTTCCCCGGCATGGTCTTTCCACGTGTTGTCTTGGCTCATTTTCCCAGGGAGGGAAGGCAAGCCGGGGCTCACAGCTGACGGTGGAGAACCCTAGGTGCCTGCCGGATGCTCGCCGTCTCTGTGACTACGTGTGAGGCCTGTCCGCCCATGTCAGGCGGTGTGGCCCCTGTTCTGGGATAGCAGTTGGCCCCAACTGGGCAGGAAAAAAGATTTCTTCAAATCTACAATTCTGGGTTCTTCTGCATTTATTTATATTATTATTTTTTAAATGTTTTTTATTTTAGAAAGAGAGGGAGAGCAAGGGAGAGGGGCAGAGGGAGAGAATCTCAAGCAGGCTCCGTGCCCAGCTTGGAGGCCAACACAGGGTTCGATCCCACAACCCTGGGATCATGATCTGAACTGAAATCAAGAGTCAGACCTCCACCGACTGAGCCTCTCCCACCCCCAGCTGCCCCTCTCTGCCCATCTAATTAAAAAAATATATAGCAACATGAAAATTCCAAACCAGATTTAGGGGATGTGGTTCAGTTTGGAGCCTCCGGTGCATACCCAGAGCATCTATTCATTCAACCAGTGTTTATTGAGCTCCTACTATGTGCCACACCCCTTCCCCACACTGGGCACGTGGTGGGGGACAAGACAGACAAGGGCCTGCTATTCTAAAGGAGAGAGGCCAACAGGAACTAAGGAAGCAAAGCAAAGGCTCCTTACAGTGAAGGGTAAGGTGGTAGAACTTTCCAGGCAGAGGGAGGGGCGATGAGAACACCCAGACAGGTGGGGGCCCAGGGTAGCACTGAGCCCTCACATCCATGCAGTGGGGCCTGTGGGCGGAGGAGCCCAGTCTCTCAGGAGCATCAGGAGCAGATTGGAGGTCAGCTTACCCCCCAGTGAGCTCCCCCGCAGTGAGCAGAGCCAGGCCTCCCCCCCCCCGCCCCTGCAGGGCCCCACCTGTGAAGGCAGCCTGTGCTCTGCACCGTCTGCGTCAGGAGCCGCCGCTCCCCGCCTGCCCCCTGCAGCCTCCCTCTCGCCTGAGCCACCCAGGCCCCAGAGAGCGGCACGCGTCACTCTGAGCTGCTCTTTCTCCGTCCGGTAGCACCACTGGGAGATTAAACACATTCGCTTAGAAAAAGCAAAGAAATAGCTTCTTTTGATAACCAGCATCTGTTAGTTCATGGGCCTCTGAGAGCTGTATACAATTTAAACTTTTTATTAAAAAAAAAAAGCTCATTTACTCTCCTGAGAGCTTGCACGATGAAATTATAAACTGCATGCGTTTCCCCCCCTTTTAAACGTGACTGCGCATAGAATAGAGAGCATTAATTTTGTGTTGTTTTGTTTTGAACTAGAACTATAGGTTTTACTTTCCCCTCCGTTGATTAAAGCTATCTTGGGTTCTGTGCGGAGGGTATTATCAGGAGCCAGGAAAGGGGCCAGGAGGCTGGTGTCTGTGGCTTCTCAGCCAGCCCCCCAGGCCCCCCGGCCCCCCAAGGGACCCCCCTCTCCTGAGTTCAGCCCAGAGCCTGGGAAGCGCAGCTTCTTGCCCAGGAGATGAGGGCATGTGGCTTTCTCTCCAGCCATGATATTTTCTTTCTTTTGTTCTTAATGTTTGTTATTTATTTTTGAGAGACAGGGAGAGACAGAGCATGAGCAGGGGAGGGGCAGAGATGGAGGAAGGAGGGAGACACAGAATCGGAAGCAGGCTCCGGGCTCCACGCTGTCAGCACAGAGCTGGATGTGGGGCTCGAACTCACCAACTGGGAGATCATGACCTGAGCCGAAGCCGGACGCTTCACCGACTGAGCCCCGCAGGTGCCCCCAGCCATGGTATTTTCTATCAGCATCAGCTGCCCCAGAACCAAGCGGCCCTGGGAGGGAGGGCAGCCCAGCCAAGAGAGCCCCTCACTGGAAGTGGCCTGCAGAGCCGCTCTGAATTGCTTTCCCCGAATCCAGTCAGGGAAGTCCCCCCCCACCCCGTGAGGGCTGGAACCCGGGAAGGACACCCCGAGACAGAGGCTCAGCCCTCGGCTTCCGGGGAGCAGCTGCTGGCGATCTTGGGCAAAGCCTCCTCTCCGGTCTGTGCCTTTAACATACTCCCCGAGCAAGATGCAGAGTCACCGGCCCCCCCTCACCGACTCTGTCCCCTCCCCCCAGCCCGTGAGGGAAGCCATGTTTGGTGCGTGTCTGTGGCCTCTTCACAGGTCTTAGTGTGGGGATCACGTGGGATCAGGACTGGGCTGTGTTTACGGAGGTGGCTAGCATGTGCCAGCCCTGCCGGAGCTGCAGGACTCAGTCCGCCCCTGTCCCCACGGAGCTCACAGCTGTGACGGAGGAGGCGGAAAACAGGAATGAAGAGGTCACTTCTGACGGTGACCTGTCAGCATGAAGCAATGGAGGCCGCCGTTTGCGGGTGCTGGTGGTTGGCCTCCCGAAGCAGGGGACACTTGGCTTGAGACTAGAAAAACCCACGCCTCTGCGGATGGGGGTGGAGTGGTGTGGGGAGAAGCAATGACAGGTGCAAAGGCCCTGAGGCAGGGCGCGGCTTACTGTGATCCAGACATGAAGGAAGGCCCATGAGCAGGGTATGGGGACACGCAGCCGGACCTCGCGGACATTGGTGACTGCGGAACTGGGACTTTAGTCTGAGTGCGCCGGAAGCTTCTGGAGAGTTTTTAACAGGCGGGTCAGCAGCCTGAACCAGAGGAGCATGACAGACAGCCAGAGTTCACCTCCACTGCCTTTATTCTCTTCCACACATTCTCCCGGAGACACTTCACTTCCTTTCTTTAGAACCATAATCCCCTTGGCTGACTTTAATAACCAGCAGGAACATTTTTCAGGCTGTTTAATTTTATTAAAAGATTCAAATTTGATGATAAATGGTGTCACGGCTGCCTCAAGCCTCGGATACAAGACTGCTCCGTCACGGAGCGTTGTCCCCCCCTCCCTCCTCCCCACCGGGAACCGCGCCCCCCGCCCGAGGCAGTCTGAGACCGTAAATAATCTTAATTATTTTTTGTACTTTGGTAAATACGCCAGGAACTCTGACACCTTTCCGAGACCTACAGAGAATATTAACTTGCTGGGGCTCCTTTCTTCTGCGTCTCGTTGCTGTCGGGTAGGTAAGTCCGAGCAGCTCCAGCGGCTGATGGAGGCCGCACGGTCTCGGCAAGACGAGGGCTTCCCTCCGAAGGCACCATTAGCCTCCCAGAGAATTGTTGTTCCAGATCTGTGATGAGAGCCAGAGATGGGAGTCCGGCGGGGGAAGGAAGGGGCGCACCGTGGGCACAGGGCCCTGGGAACCCTTGGGTCCACCAGGAGGCCAGTTCATTTCGCAGTATACAGGCGAGGCCTTGCGTCCCTTCCTTGGTGACGGCCCCCTCCCAGCGAGGGGGACGTCATGTGGCGAGCAGGCCACCTCCACCTCCAGATGCTGCCAGCAGCCCGGTGACCCTGGCCCCTTCCTGTCGCGGTCCCACGGACCCATTTGGAGGTTCCTCCCCCTCCTCGTCAGTTAGGCACAGGGAGTCTGGGGGACAGGGGACACCTGTGTGGGGCTAATTACAGAGCACACTCCGTGTTCCCGCCATCATTAGTATTAATTACTTTCCAAAGTCTGGAAACGCCGTGTTCCTCCAAGGACCTGCCCCCAGCAGCTAGCCTGGTGCAGGCGCGGGTCTCCCGGGTCCTGGGGGAGCGGCTGCCTCCCCGCTGCCGGCCCAGGGCGCACCGGCCGCGTCCGCGCACAGTGCCGACAGCTTGAGGCCCGACTCGCAGCTGCACAGGCGGGTGCAGGCAAATGCCAGCAGTCAGAGCTCAAGGAAGCCGAGTTGCCCCCGAAGAGACCAGCCCTCTCGCAGAGAGCTGCGGAGCGCCGGAAGCCCAGGGCAGCATCTTTAATTCATGGCTGTGGTTTGAGTTTGTATTGCTAAATTCGAATTAATAATCTTTGAACAGCAAACCACAGGCCCGGCCGGGAAGCAGCAGCCCCGTGCAGAACCTCACTCCCAGTCCACCAGAGGCCAAGGACGGAGTGGGGGGAGGGGGCTACTGGCCTCCACCCCCCGGGGGAGCCAGGGCTGAGCGGTCAGGAACGCGCGGCCGTGGACATGGCCGCACCCGGGTTCATGGTCAACACCGACGTGGACTTGCCCGCCGCGGCATATGCTTCGTGGGCGCTCCTGGACTCGGGCGCTATGCCCCCTGGGGCCAGGCCGGCTGACAGCAGCGTGGCCGGGGCACCATCCACGATGGAGCGGAGGTGGGGGACGGGCCCTGGCCACCCCAGGAAGCCGAGCAGCCTGGAGGTCCGACGCTGATTTCATAGCCACTCGAGGAGGGCCAGCCCCAGAGCAAGGGGCAGAGCGGGGAGAGGGGCCACTCGGGGACCTGGCCCCCCGCCAGGGAGGGGCTTCTGCAGCAGGGGCCCGGACGCTCTGTCGCAGAGCACCAGGGGCGCCTGGTAGGACGTGGGGCGCTTCTCCGGGGCGTCGGGACTTGACCCATCCGTGGGCCTCTGTCCAATGAAGAGCAGGCTCTGCCCGAGGGCGTCTCGCTCCATCTTAAAGAGCTCGTACTCCACGTGGGGGAGCCTGATGCCCAGCGGCAGGCACCCATTGGTGGCTGTGACATCCCGCTCGGTCCCCAGGGACCAGGCCCCCGGGCCCCCGCAGCTGCTCGGCTCAGAGAAGTTGAGCAGGGCCGTGGTGACCTGGTCCATGGGAGTCACGCGGGCCCGTGTGACCTGAAACACGAGTTCAGTGCCCCCGAGGACCTTGTTGGATGGCGTGCCCCGGGTGTACCGGCCGGCCGCGTAGACGGTGAAGGTGGGCTGGCGGCAGGCAGGGTCCGAGAAGTGGTGGTAGTACCCTTCCCAGGAGCGGTTGTGCCCGTGGAAGGTGAAGAGCCTGGTGAGGAACAGCACGGCGGGGCGCACCTCGCAGCCGGGGCTGGCCCACCGGCCGCGCAGGCGCAGGGGCAGGGCCGCCGGCGGGGGCAGCACGGGCGGGTGGTGCTCGTCGGAGCCGGCGATGAGGCTGCACGCGGGGCAGGGCCGAGCGTGGTGCTGGCAGGAGGCAAGGAGAACGGTGACCGTGTGACCTGGGGCCATCAGGGGGCGACCCGCAGTGGGTCCCCGTGGGGGGCCCGCTTGTCACCCCCCGCCTCCCGTTCCCGCCGCCACTCTGCCCGCCTCGGACTTCAGGAAGCCCCTCCTCTGGGCCTCTGTGCCCACTGCCCCTGCCCAGGTGCCCGCCGGCCTGGCTCCTCCTCGTCCCCCGGTCTCAGCTCAGCGGGGCCTTAGCGACACTTCTCCAGATCACAGACCTGCCGCTTCCTGTGTCCTGTCCTCTCCACCCCTCCCCTTCCCTGGCTCGTGGGTCCCGAGGCCCCTCCGTTCCCTGCACGGGGCCAGGCCCAGCAGCCACATACTGATTTGAATGGACGGTTGGGTGAATGAGCCAGAAATGGAGAGGAGGCACCGGATGCCCTGGGATTTGGAGGTCGCCCATCCCATGCCCAGCCCGCTCGGTCCTGAGGTTCAACCATTCAAGTGTAGGTCCTTTCTCCTGGCTCACTGTTACTCCCCAGCCCCCACCCCTCACTTTTAGGAGCTTCCTAAGTGCCAGGCGCTGTGCTCGGCTCGGGCAGCCGGTACATGTTCCAGCTGAAGATGCTGGAACCCAGGGGCCCGGTGCCCCACCATGGTCTCCGGCCTGGAGGTGGTGGAGACGGGCTGGGCTGTGCCATCCGGAACCCCTTCCCCGTCCCTTCCGTACCAAAAACCTCACCCTCCTCAGAGCCGTGCCCTCTCCACCTCGGGAAGGTGGGCATCGTCCTCTCTCGGAACGTGTGTGTGGTGACAGGGAGGAAGGGCCATTAAAATACTCCTGCCCAAGGACCTGAACAGACACTTCTCCAGAGAGGACATCCAGATGGCCTACAGGCACATGAAACGATGCTCAACATCACTCATCATCAGGGGAACACAAATCAAAACCACACTGAGATACCACCTCACGCCAGTCAGAGTGGCTAAAATGAACAAATCAAGAGACTCTAGATGCTGGCGAGGGTGTGGAGAGACGGGCACCCTCCTACACTGTTGGTGGGAATGTAAACTGGTGCAGCCGCTCTTGGAAAACAGTGTGGAGGCTCCTCAAAAAACTATCCGTAGAACTCCCCTATGACCCAGCAATAGCACTGCTGGGGATCTACCCAAGGGATACAGAAGTGCTGATGCCTAGGAGCACATGTACCCCAATGTTCATAGCGGCACTTTCTACAATAGCCAAATCATGGAAAGAGCCTACATGTCCATCACCTGATGAGTGGATCAAGAAGATGTGGTATATATACACAATGGAGTATTACATGGCAATGAGGAAGAATGAAATCTGGCCATTTGTAGGAAAGTGGATGGACCTCGAGGGAATCATGTTAAGTGAAATAAGTCAGGCAGAGAAGGACAGATACCATATGTTTGCACTCATAGGTCTAACAGGAGAAACCTAACGGGACCATGGGAAAGGGAAAGTGGGGGAATAGAGTTGGGGAGAGGGAGGGAGGCAAACCATGAGAGACTTTTGAACTGAGGACTAAAGAGGGAGGGGGGAAGGGGTGGGGGGTGATGGCCATGGAGAGGGACACTTGTGGGGAAGAGCACTGGGTGTTGTATGGAAACCAATTTGACAATAAACTATTAAAAGAAATACTCCTGCCCAAGGAACCCCGTGGCCCAGAGTCTCACCGAGGGGATGGTGGGCTAGAGACGCAGCCCAGAGGTGTCCTTCCAGCGGGGAAGGGCTGCTGCCGCGGGTGGTCGGCCCCGGCTCCGACCCCGGCTGCCCCAGGCAGGACTTTGGTTTCCTCTCTCTTTGGCCTCATTTACAGCTGTCCCTGCTGGACAGAGTCCCCAAGCTGGGCCCCGGTAACGCCCGCCAACAGGAAACAGATGCCAAACCAAAGTGTGTGGGAGGACTCGGGCTGCATTTTGGAGGAAAAAGGCCCAGAAGAGGCCGAAAGGGAACCAGATAATAGACATCTTGGTGTGGGGTTCGTGTGTGTGCGCATTTGTTTTTGTTGGGTTTGGTTTGGATTTGGAAGGGAGCCGTTGCCCAGGATTTGGTCCAGAGCGTCATTCTGAAAGGTAGATGTCCTGGGAACAGCCACTTGTCAAGGCGGGGCTGACACTGGGGACAAGCGTACATTCCAGAAGGGAACCTCGGGGCAGGGGGCGCGGGTAGGACGGGCCAGGGAGAAAGAGGGGCATTTTGAGAGCCCAGCTGGGAAATCAGCTCCCTTTCTTTCTCTTGCGCATGTGCGAGCGCACACACACACACACACACACACACACACACACACACGATTTGCCGACTGCTGCTGGGTGAGTTTCATGCCAAACAAGTGGCATTTGGGAGTTTTGTTTAGTAAGAAAACACTGGCTGATTAAGAACAGGTTTTTTGTTTTTGTTTTCGTTTTCAGAATGCCGCACTACCAGCTCTTATTATTCGTGTCTGTGATGAACATAAACATGCCTGGATTCCCATCTTTTTTCAGTGTGGCGATGTTGACTTGAGGACAGGGGACATGAAGGCACTTTGAAATGCCAGCAAATGGCTTCAGCCACGTGACGGGCAGAAATGAGCTACCTGGGTAGGTGGCTGGCGTGTCGGTAATTGGAATGCTGGCTGATAAGGGTCTAATGGAGGCATTTCAACCCACGTTCTGACTGTTGTCACACTGATGGGTACTAACAGGACAGGATGTGATACATCAAAATAAACTAGGGCTGCCCCCCACCCCACTCTCCCCTGCCCCGAGCCGCCTCAGATCCTCTGCAGACGGGACACTGGGGATTCTGATTGGTAATTTGGGGCACGTGGTTATCTCCATAACACAGTGGGAGGTAGTGAGCCTTTCAGGTGAGAGAGGAAAGAGAACACCATTTCCTTCTCCGATGCGCTTGAAGGGGAAGAAAGATGAAAACCCTTCCAGGCGTCCTTCTGTGGAGGTCTGGAGTTGCAGGTGTCAGTACACAAGGCCCCAGCCAGCAGAACTCACACTTGTGCCTTTACTGGTTCAAACCTGCTCCATGAAGTTCTCTCTCAAACAGCACATAACAGTTTCTAATTAACCCCCAGAGGTGACAGCAGGCTTAGATGATTTTGGTCGAGTGTTGGCTGATTGATTAGGATTCTACATCCAGGCACTGAATTTGGGGATCAAATTGGTTTTAAATTAACTTCTAAAAATGCTCACATTTACCATCTGGTTTGGGTCCTGGGCAAGGCTGGGGCCCGAGAGAGCGTAAGGTAACGACTGATTCCTTCCTTGGGGATTCATCTGCAGTATTTTCTTCTTTGAAATTATTTTTTTTTCCCGGGGAGGGGGCAGTCAGCGAGCGGGTATTTAATTTAATGTCTGCGCATCTGGCACTGGTTGCCTGTGCCCGCATTCCCGACCTGCTTCTCAGCCCCTGTTCAGGCTGCACTGGCCACCTGGGTCAGGCAGCAGGAGGGCCCGAGCTCTGCCTGGCGAGACCTGACGGTTGTCATCCTCTGTGCCCCAGGGGTCCGTCCTCTCTCTATTCAGAGCGGTTTGCCCTCCTGATGAGGTGGTGGGCACCACTAATCACCTCACCTCCAGAGCCTTCTCCTTTCTAAGTAGGGTTAACGTCAGACCCGCCTAGAACATTGGCTGCCAGAGAGGGAGTAATTTTGAGGTCATGAAAAGAACTGAGGCTGATTTTCTGATTATGAGAACTTCTCATGCCTCTTCTCTCCTATCCAGATCTTGGCTTGGGAGGAAGTGGGGGAGAGGAGAGGGGGGCGGCTGGGCTCATCCCTAGTGCCCTCCTTTGGGGTACTTTGGCAAGCAGCTGCCCCCAGAGATGAGAAATTGCCCATCCGGTTTAGTATCTTGAGTGCTGAGTACACAGTAGGCACTCAGTACGTGCTGAATGATGTTGAGGGCTGCCCAAGAGCTCAAAGAGCACTTGGTGGGGACTCCTGAACTCATCCATCCAATCTATTTGTTCTCACATTTTTAAATGTTCATTCATTTATTTATTTAGAGAGAGAGGAGAGAGAGAGAGTAGGAGCAGGGGAGAGGCAGAGAGGGAGGGAGAGAGAGAGAATTTCAAGCAGGTTTGGCATGGTCAGCGCAGAGCCTGACACGGGGCTCGATCTCATGAGGCGTGAGACCGTGGCCTGAGCCAAAGTCAAGAGTCGGCTGCTGAATTGACTGAGCCCCCCAGGCGCCCGCGTTCTTGACATCTTAACCTGACATCCTCCCTTGACTTCGCTTTCAATAAACCCTAATAAAAGTTAAGTTTTCTCCAATCGTGGGCGTAGGCAACAAGCCTCTGGAACCCGAGACCTCTGACTTTGTTGCTTGTAACAACGTTGCGGATCCTGAGAAATGTGGTCACGCCCAACTAGAGAAGATAAAGGATTGTGTCCTAGGATCCCCGTGTTACAAATTGCCCTATTTTAGTAGAATTGTTTTCTAAGTTCCATGCGTTGTATTTTACACTCCTGCCCACAGTTTTCTGAGGAGGGGTCCTTAGGCGTCACCGGCCCCACCGGAGAAGTCACGAGCCTCCGTGACACGGGGCCAGGCTCTGCGCTCCGTGCCGAGAGGACATCGGACAAAGGAAACTCCGAAGCTTCCTGCCTGCGCGCTGCCAGGGATCTTCCCCCGCCGGCGGGGTGCCTGTGACCGCTTAATTTTAAATGTAGGTTAAGCACCTCAAGTGAGCTTCACATTGGAGTTGGGGAAGCGTGTCACCCTGTATGCTTACTTGCAGCCTGCAGCCCGGAAGGGTGCCCACAGCCCTCTGGGAGCCTGTTAGGAATGCAGAATCCCGGGCCCCACCCCTCCCCTGCTGAACCCGACGCTGCGTTCTCAGAAGGTGCCCAGATGGTGCCGTCTCAAGATGGCACCTGGAGGACGGAGGCTGACAAGTGCCTCTCTCCCTGACATTAGTATGAAGGCGCACGCTCCACACCTCCGGCTCCAGGCCCACAGGGAGGTCCACGCGCAGCTCTGGAGTGCCGCCTTCCACCGGCCGTGCGTCTGTCCAGCAGGGTCCTGGAGAAGGGCTGGCCCCTCCCTAGGTCCCTCACTAACATTTAGTGGCCCTGATGGTATGTCAGACCCTGGGCTGCGTGCAACGACACAGGGGAGCAGGACCCCCTCCCCACCCCCCACCCCAGGAACGTCTACTTGCACAGGAGAAGGAGGTGATTAACAAGTAAGCCACGCAGCCCGGGGGCAAGCTGAGTGCTGGAAAAATGTGCGCAGTGGGGATTGGAGGGCACATCTGATCTGAGAACTGAGAGACACCTAGCCTGCATAGCCAGCAGCGGCAGATGGGGACTCTGTGCGGCCCACAAGAAGGATGTCAGGAAGATCAGACACAGACAGGTTGAAAAGCAGTTCCTTTGGAAAAAGTCAGCCCCGTAAAGATGTCTCAGGCTGCCGGAACAGCATGTGCAAACGCCCTGAGGCATGCAGGCCAGAGTGGGGGTGCAGAGAGGGTCGTAGGCAGGGGCCAGGCCATAGAGGGCCCGGTGGGTTGGGGCTCAGAGCTCGCCCTCCCAGGGCCCCAGACTCACCAGGGCGCTCTGAAGCGGGCGCTGGTAGCCCGTGGGCCGGTAGTGCCGCCTTTCCGCTGGGTCGGTGTGGACGTCCCCCAGGTACAGCTCGTCCACCGGCCGGGGCCCGGCCCGCGGCTGCAGCTGCACGCGGCGCTGCATGCGGACCAGGCTGAGCTCGTGCATGGTGAAGCCGAGCGCCGCCGTGCAGTCCCGGCCGGCCCGCGCGCTCAGCAGCTCATAGAGCGCGCCGGGCCGCCAGGCGCCGGCCGGGGGCAGCCGCCGTGCACAGTCCTGGCCCGCCCGCGTCCGGTTGAGGCTCCTGGTGGCATCGAGCAGCGCGCGGCGGCTGTGAAAGACGATGCCCACCTTCTGCAGGCGGTAGTTGGCCTCGGTGGCGCCCCGGGTGACCCAGGAGGCCCGGCGCAGGCGCACCTTGCCCTTGATGAGCAGGGAGTGGGCGGGCTCCCGGCAGAGGGGGTCCTGGTAGTAGAACTGGTAGGCTCGGAAGAGGCGGTTGGGGTAGAAGGTGTAGGAACGGGCGAGGAACTCGGGTCCGGGGCGCACCTCGCAGCTGCAGAGAGAGACGGGGTGGGGCAGAGCCGTGAGAGCCAGCGCGGTGAGCTGAGCGCCCGTCCCCCTGCGCTGGGCTCCTGCAGCCTCAGGTTCCCCGAGGGGTCTCAGCCCCGCCTTTGAGCCCAGTGGCCTTCCATTTAATGCGTCGCGACCTCCATGAATCCTCATTACCTTCTTTGGCTGACACCCTCCCTGGTGGCATGGTCCCTGTGGGTCCCTGTGGGTCCCTGTGGTCCCTTCTGGCCCAAGAAGTGTGCAGACTTTGCAGCCAGAGGACCTGGGTTTGAGTCCCATTTCAGTCCCTCGTCTGTGATGTGGAGGCATCAGGCTCACCGTCAGGGCCTCCCGGAAGCTTGAAGCACAGTGACAGTGCCCCGGGGGGTGGGGGTGGGCAGGCAGGAAACAGAGGCTCCTTTGTCCCATTTGGGGACCCTGTTCCGGGAGCTCCAGCAGACAGGGGCCTGCCCCTTCTTTCTCCAGTGGGTCCCCGCCCCTGGCCTAGAGCCTGGCACCCAGGGGACCCTCCCTGGGGCCTGGCTGAGTGAATCATGGCTGCCGGACACTCCCGACCCGTCTCCCCGTGGCTAGGTTGCCTTCCCGGACCAAGGGTCATTCAGGTGTGTGACAAGTTTGTTGATCTAAACGAGGGGTCACCAAACTTTTTCTGTAAAGGGTCAGATAGTAAATATTTCTGGTTTTTTGTGGGCCACGTGGTCTCTAGAGCCAAAGCTGCCGGAGCCCAGAAGTAAATGGGGTGGGGGAGGGGGCGTGGTTATGTGCCGATAAAACTTTATTTGCAAACAGCCGGCAGCGGGCTGTCCCCCCTGGCTCTTGTGCCAGCGGAAAGCCAGAGCAGGGCGGGCGTGGGCACGGACTCCAATGGGGGTGCAGACTTTGCCGTTGAGCTGCCAGGCGGGGCGGGTGTCGGGTGAGTTCCGGGGAAGAGGGTCAGGCGGGCGCCCCTGCGCACGTCTACACCACCTGTGCTAGGCGGGCGCCCGTGCAGACGTCTACGCCACCTGTGCTATTATCTTCCCGCAGCAGCTTTCATAGCAAGGCTGATGGAGCAAAGGAAACCTATTCTTACCCAGGACACACACAGCTCACTTTTCTTTCCTTCCAGTCTCCCTGATTACGTTAGGGAGAAAGTCTCCGTAGGAGCCAGCACATCTTTAACGCCGCCTCCCTTGTCTCCTGGAGAAGACTCTGAGGCAGGCGACGCATCCAGTGAGAATTTAATTATGTTGTTTTGTTTTCATTGACTTTCCTTTTACAGTTACCTCCTATTTACGGCAGGTGGCTGGGCCCGCCGTATCCACAGTGAGATTACGCTTCCGTTAAAAATAATTATAGTGCGTTGTAAATGTGTGCAGTTTACTGTATAGCAATTATACCTCAATAAAGCTGTAAAACGGAATGAATATATTTGGGTAAACAAAAGCAAGCTGGTTTCAAGACAAATGGTGAGGGATGCCGACACAGGAGGTGGTTACAAACAGAGAGGGGTGACTCACCCACCTGAGGGGTGGGCTGCGGTCCTGCCCTCTCCTGCATCCCAGACAGGGCTGGACGGGGGAGGTTTGCCTAACGGGACACAGCAGGCCATGGCAGGCACCTTGGCGGTTCCCAGACTCTGGATCGTTCCCTGCACTGCCCCTGGGAAGCAGCGAAGCCTGTCTAGAGAGCACTAAGGGGAACTTTCTAGGAAGAAAGTTCTGGAAGCTTCTAGAAGAGCTGTCCTGGAATGCTGTTGTCTCAGAGCAGAAGCAGCCTGCAACCAGTTCCGATGTTCCCCACACCCCAGTTCTATCTCAGGGTGACCCGGGCCAGTGGTGCCTGGATCTCACCTGGATTTCGGAGTCAGGGTCGAGGCAGAGTCTGGGAATGCATCCAAAGGGGCTTTGCACAACTCACGCCCCCCCCTCCACCCAGAGTGCTAACAGATGTTTGGCAGCCGGGCTCCTCCCTGACCCCACGAGGCGCACGGAGGACGTGCAGAGTCCGGTCCCTGACCCCAGAACAGGACTGGCCAAAACAGGGATGGCGGGGGAGGAAGGGATGTATTAGGCGCGGAGGAGGCCACCGCCCCTCCCCCTCACCCAGGAGGGAGGACTCAGGCAACTGTTGGAGAGTTCACGCCCCCCAGATGAGGGCAGAGCGCAGAGCTCATTGCCCCAGAGCAGCAAACGGGGCCTCCAAAATGTCAGACGAGACTGTCAGAATTCACCAAACAGGCAGGACAGCTGGGCCCTCTCTGGCTGGCTACTTCCTGCCTCGGGACATTGGCACCAGCCTTTCCCGCTGCCTGGTTCTCCCCTGATTCTCTGGGTGGCTGAGTCTTCTTTCAGCTCTTAACAGAATGACACCACCTCTGAGAAGCCTTCCCTGACCACTCTCAAAAGAACCCTCCCAGATCACATCCTTGGTCTTATTTCCTTCATTGCAGGGCTTAGCACCATGTTGCATCACGTATTTCTGTGTTGGCATGCTCCGTCTTGTCCCTCCTGTGGCCCCCCCAGACCTAGCTCAGAGTGGGCGCTCAGCGAGTATTGCATACCAGGTGCTCCCGTGGATTCCATCTACTGTCTGCGGCCGGGGCATGATGCCCAGCACGTCCCCGCCTACCAAGTTCGCTCTGGGGCGGGGGGCGGGTGGCAAAGGGTTTGATGCTTTGACAGGTGGCGGGCCTCTCGGCCACTGGATGAATGGCGTCGCATGGACACTGAGGCTCAGGAAGGGGGAAGTCTCCCTGGATTCCAGGGGCCTGTGATCAGGGTGCCCTCAGGCTCTTACCCGGTGGAGACCCAGGGCCCGTGCAGGCTTGGGGGCAGCAGCACCGTGATGGGCGCCCTGCTGGGCAGGGGACGCTGGCAGTGAGGGTCCCAGGGGAGACGGCTCTCCCCTCCTGTCCCAGTTGCCTCTGCCGTGCGGGCTGCAAAGCAGACAGACACGGGTTAGTCTAGTGTCCAGAAACTCCGCCCGCCCTGCTCGCCCTCCCAACCCATCCTGGGCCATGACTGCCAGCCAGGCAGGGTCTGCCTTCCCCTCCCCCTTGGGTTCTCCCCAGGGCGCCCGGCTCCCCCTCAGCCGCACCCAAATCAGGGTGCCTAGAACCAGCAACCAGACCTGTCATCTCCTGGATCTCAGACATGACCACCATGGAACACCGGCCTCCCGGAGGGAGAGCACCCCAGGTCCCTGAGCCGGAAATGCTCCGAGGATTACTGTGCCACACAGAGCCTCAGGAGCCCAGATCTAAAGACGTGCCGGGGGCCACCCGTCCCCCCCAGAAAGCTCAGGTTCTCCTGACCTCTGCCCGTGGAGCAGGCCAGAGCTGCCACCTGCCATCGGGACACTCGTGTAACGGTCCCTCCTCGGCTGTCGGTCAGCACATCACGGGCCCCCAGCCAGCACGGGGCACACGGCGGGCGTCAGTAAGCGAGTGGTGGGCCCACGGGCTGACGGCGGGGCCGGGGAGGAACCGGAGGCCCACGGGGGACGGCGTGAGCAGCGGGGGCCTCAGACCCTCCCGCGTGACCCCCACATGTGCTCATCTGGTCTCGGCCACGGGGCTGTTCAACATCCCTTTTGCTCGCTGCCCCGAGGTGAGCACCCCAGGGCCTCCAGCTGCTGAAGAGCAGTGATCGCTCCAGAAACCGTCATCTCCACTCCGAGGGCTGGGCCTGACACGATGCAGATGGCGGGACTCGTGGGAAGCTGGGTGCGAGCAGCGTCCAAGGGTGACAGCAGCGGCTGGGTCCGGTGGCGGCCGGCCTCGACCCTGGCCAGCTCCTGCGCGGGCTTCCCAGCGGCACTTCCTCCCTCTGAGCCTGGGGCCCACGCTGGGGGGTGGGGGACTCTCAGGGGTACACTGGCCCTGATGGTCCGGGGGCCCCAGCCAGGTGCTGGAGTGGGAGAAGCAGATGAAAGGAACATCCTGTCCAATGGGGCGCATGGCCCCCGAACTCTCAGCGTCTCAGGAAAATGAGGCAGAGTAGACGCCTCACTTCCTGGAGGCCCCGGGGTCTCGTCCGGAGGCTCTCAGGCTCCCCGGAGATCCGCAGACCTGACGCCCTGGTGACCACAGCATGGCAGCCAGGGTCCTGTGGACCGAGCCTCACCCCCGCAGGTTCTGTTCTCCACCTGACTTTTGTGACAGCCCTCGGAGGGGGCGTGAGCCTGAGCCTCGTCTTCCGCGCTGACAGACATGCTGGGTGGGCTGGGCTTAGTGGGCAGCAGGGCACGTGCTGCCCACGTGTGACAAAACTCAGGTGGCCGGGCCCTGGCTGGCTGGCTGGCTCTGCTGTCGGCCATCTTGCATCACAGGCACAAAGAAAGGAGCTGTTTTTGAGACCCGACGGGACGGATTTGCTGAAAGAATGACCGAATGAACAAATGGATGGAAATGCTGGCACGGCCCTGGATCCTGGCCTGCATTCCCAGTGTGTCCTAGAGCTCTCTCCACCAAGCAGGAGAGATGAAAACAATTCCTCTATGACCCGGGGCTGACATGGCCCCACGTGGACCCAAGGACCCTTGAGCTGCTGGAGGGCTCTCGGGCCACACCGAGGGGGCTCTTGAAAAGGAAGCTTGTCCCGTATTAACTTGGGCACATCTCATTTCTGGAGGACCAGGACCATGAGGCTGTGGTGCGTGGGTGGGCACTGCCCTTGGGCCACATGGCCAGCCTGACCGTCTCGGGAATCCTGAGCCAGGGCGCACGCCCAGTCAGCGCCTCGAACCTTCTCGTGCTCCCGCAAGCGGCCTCACGGGGGGACACTGGCTCTTCTGGATTCGGTTCTGCAGGTCAGTGTCACCAGTGTCACCACCAACCTCACCAGTGTCCACACAGTCTGTCTCAAAGTGTTGGTTTGGAGAATGCACAGCAGCAGAGGCAAGAAAAGAACCAAAGGGGTCCACGTTACTTGCCTGCTGGGAGATTCGAGCTACATCTCAGAGTAAAACGGCATACGGGCCCTGAAAATTGGCATTACTTCCACGGAGCTCTGTTTCTTGAAATGTTCTCTGTTCAGAGGAAAACAAGCCTCCTCCACCCCCACACTCTCGGAAGGGACCGAGCAGGGACGGCCCTGGATGCTGAGTTCTGTCCCGAGTCCTCAGCCAGGGTATTCTACCTGAGCCTGCTCTAGTTCTAGTTCTCATGGTTTTTCTATGAGAAGTTAGGGTCTAATGAAACCATGAAACCTCATGCACACACGAAACACAGAAGAAACACAGGGGCGCCTGGGGGCTCAGTCGATTGAGCGTCCGGCTTCGGCTCAGGTCAGATCTCACATTCGCGGGTTCGAGCCCCACATCCAGCTCTGTGCTGCCAGCTAGCTCAGAGCCTGGAGCCTGTCTTCAGATTCTGTGTCTCCCTCTCTCTCTGACCCTCCCCTGCTAGCGCTGTCTCTCTCTCTCAAACATAAATAAAAAACATTAAAAAAAAAAAACCAGACACACACAAAACACAACGCACCGCCGGAGACCCTCCGTGTGAACACCCCGGAGTGACACATCACATCGCCTCCTGGCCGTTTGCAAAGCTTCCATTTAAAGGTTGCAAAAAATTAAATCAGCCAGTCACAAATAAATGTATGCAAGGTCTTCTGTTGCAGCTTTTGAGGTAGCGTTTTGATTTTTTTTCTTCCTCCGGCTCCCCCCCTTCTCCCCCCGGAAAAGGCTTCGCAAAAGGAACAGCCGAAAGCAGATGGTGCCGCGGGCCAGTTGCACGACTTTTCACAGGGACCTGATACCCTGAGTTCAGTACGTGGGCCAAATTGATTTTTATCAACCATGGGTTTTTAATTAACAGTGGTGTCCGCTTACCGCCATCCATTATTTACTGTTTACCCACTAATTAAAAATTATGCTGCTTTCGCACTCGTAAGACCAGGGACATTTGAAATTAGATAGCATCGTTCAAATGACCTGCGGGATTACATCCAGAGCACCCGACGCTCACACCAAGCTACTGGGGTTTAAAATATGAGCCGCAGCAACGTGACGTGTTCTCTGTCGTGAGTCAGAATGCCAGGAAAGCCTCGAGAGGCCAACACTGAGCGGAGCCTGCCTGGGGCCTGAAGGGGGCGGGATGCTGGCCAAGCCTCTTCCCAACACACATCTCCAGATCGGCGGCTCTGTCTGCTTTATGGCCATGGGTCCTTCCGGCAGTCCCAGTGCGCGCCACACGCCGGTCACGTCCACAGACCGAGCAGCATAGCTACCCATGACATAGGTTCTGTCAACGTTTTGCAGATGAGACAGGTTCGCAGAGGTGGAGGCACCTGACTGCCGTTGCTGACCCCAGGCAGATGCCGCCTTTCCGGTAAACAAAATAAATTTTGGCGAAATACACCTAACATAAAACTCATCATTTTATTTGTTATTTTTTTAAGTGTATGTATTTATTTATTTTGAGAGAGAGAGAGAGAGAAGGAGCAGAGAGAGAGGGAGAGAGAGAATCCCAAGCAGGCTCCACACTGTCAGCGCAGAGCCCAGCCACGGGGCTCGAACTCACGAACCATGAGATCATGACCTGAGCCGAAACCAAGAATCACACACTCAACTGACGGAGCCCCCCAGGCGCCCCTAAAGCTCGTCAGTTTAGCCACTTTAAAGCGTACAAGTAAAATCCAGTGGCATTAAGGCCATTCATCCTGCTGTGCAGCCAGTACTGCTGTCTAGCTCCAGAATATTCTTGCCACCCCAAAAGGAGGCCCTGTGCGCATCGGTGTGCACTGTTCGTCCCCTGCCCCCAACCCCGGCCACCGCTGATCTGCCTTCTCTCCACGGATGTGCCCTTGCTGGTGTTTCATAGAAATGGCGTTAAAACTCTGTGCCCTTTCCTCATCTGGTCTTCAGAACACTTGTGTGAGGACGTGGGTACACCCTCATCATGCAGACACGAGTGGAAGCTTCCAGAGCTTTCACGCCCAGCTCCACAGCCCGTGTTTTCTTCAAAGACTGCGACAGGCGTGCGCCTGAACGAAAAGGGGTTTGTAGCCAGAGAAGTGTCAGGGCTTCGGAGATCTTTCTCTTGGGGGCAAAGAGCAAAAGAAAAGCTGTCTTTCTTCCTGTCCTAATGGGCTTGTTCCGAGGGCCTGGAGGCGAGCCCGCTGATTCTGGGTGCCGCGGGGAGCGGGTCACCCGCCAGTGGCTGTGCGCGGCCTTTAGACGGCCTCGCGAAGCAGCCGCGGCCACCGCAGCAAGCCCGCGCTGTGCGGTCCACACCGCCGCCGACAGGACTGAATTAAAAGGAGGTTGGCCTGCGCTTGATCCTAAAATATTAAGAAATACTCGAAGTAAATAGTATTTAATAAGTAAATGCATGAGTGACTCAGGGACGGCCCGAGGGAGGTGCATGGGACGAAGAGGGGCAGGCGTGAGGCCGGCCCCTCCCCCACTGCACCCCAACAACGCAGAAGGCCAGGCCGTGTGTTCTAGAGCTGCTCTGGCAGAGGTCCGCAAGTGAGGTGACTCCCCCCAACAGAACTTTGTTCCGTCACAGCCTCAGACCACAAGTCTGCACTCAAGGTGTGGGCAGGGGAGGATCCTTCCAGCATCTTCCAGCTTCTGGTGGCTCCAGCCGTTCCTTGGCTTGTACATGCGTGGCTCCAGTCTCCAACTCCATCTCCACGTGGGCTTCTCTCCTGTCTTTCCAGTGTCGTGCTATGGATCGCACCGTATTTCTCTACTGGGTGTTCCTAGGGAAGAACAGAGGTGCAGCTTTCCTGCCTCAGGGCTGTTGTACGTGCTGTCCTTTTTTAAAAAAAATGTTTATTTATTTTTGAGACAGAGAAAGACAGATAATGAGCAGGCGAGGGGCACAGAGAGAGGGAGACACAGAATCCGAAGCAGGCCCCAGGCTCTGAGCTGTCAGCACAGAGCCCGATGCAGGGCTCCAACTCACAAACTGCAAGATCATGACCTGAGGGAAGTTGGACGCTTCACCGACTGAGCCCCCAGGCGCCCTGGTACACGCTGTTCCTTAGCCAGAGCGCTGTTCCCTCTGCTTTGTGCCGGATTCTCCCTCTGCAATGAGGGCTGAGAGTTAATGGCAATTCCCGGTAGGCTGGTATATATTTTTTTTAAGTTTTTAAAGAATAGTTTATTGTCAAATTGGTTTCCATACAACACTCAGTGCTCTTCCCCACAAGTGCCCTCCTCCATCACCTCCACCTCTTTTCCCCCCTCCCCCTTCCCCTTCAACCCTCAGTTCCTTTTCAGCATTCAATAGTCTCTTAAGTTTTGTATCCCTCTCTCTCCCCAGCTCTCTTTCCCTCTTCCCCTCCCCCTGGTCCTCCATTAGGTTTCTCCTGTTCTCCTGTTAGACCTATGAGTGCAAACATATGGTTTCTGTCCTTCTCTGCCTGACTTATTTTGCTTAGCATGACACCCTCGAGGTCCATCCACTTTGCTACAAATGGCCAGATTTCATTCTTTCTCACTACCATGTAGTACTCCATTGTGTATATATACACCACATCTTGATCCATTCATCAGGTGATGGACATTTAGGCTCTTTCCATGATTTGGCTATTGTTGACAGTGCTGCTGTGAACATTGGGGTACATGTGCTCCTGTGCATCAGCACTTCTGTATCCCTGGGGTAAATCCCTAGCAATGCTATTGGGAGCAATGCTATGGGGAGTTCTATGGATAGCTTTTTGAGGAACCTCCACACTGTTTTCCAGAGCAGCTGCACCAGTTTACATTCCCACCAACAGTGCAGGAGGGTGCCCATCTCTCCACACCCTCGCCAGCATCTATCGTCTCTTGATTTGTTCATTTTAGCCACTCTGACTGG